>JAJIBD010022206.1:0-36109 GCA_021461705.1 Cryptotis parvus | reverse complement strand
TGTCGGGGCGCTCCACCGGGGTCCCGACAGTGCCGGGAAGCGAGTTCCCTTCTACCTCCGGCCGGCGAGGAATGGATGAACACTCAGGAATCCGATGCAGTTTTAAAAGGCTTTACTTATCACAGGTTCAGGCATACAAATCAGCAAAAAGGAAAAAACCCAATGCTTAGGATTCCAGGCTAGAACCCCAGCCACGTGTAGGCCAAGATGGCGATCACCACGTGTAAAGGCTTCCAAGGGGAATAAACGCTCACAAGGCGAGATCCCACCGGGAAGAAGAGCCGGGAGAGCGGGAACCGGCTAGTTTATACCCCCCCCGCAACTCAGACCTTCCTCCCATTGTTATGGAAAGCAGGGAGGGTCCAATGCCCTTAGGTAATCCCTCCCTGCATCTCACCTAGGGCCTTTACTGTGCTAATGTTTTGAGCCGGGAATGCCT
Source organism: Cryptotis parvus (assembly GCA_021461705.1). Taxonomy (NCBI): domain Eukaryota; kingdom Metazoa; phylum Chordata; class Mammalia; order Eulipotyphla; family Soricidae; genus Cryptotis; species Cryptotis parvus. Next base: position 35,670 of record JAJIBD010022206.1, on the reverse strand, counting down.
TTGAAATGTAGAGAAGGGGGTTTCTGAGATGGCATGTCACTGTACCAAAGATCAACACCAATGCCAGTTAAATATTTCTCCAAGCCTTCACAAGTCTCCTCTACTTCATTGTAGTTTTATATTTTATCAGGGGAGCCATGCTTGTTTGTTTGGAAGCAAACAGCATTTCTCTCTGGTCTAATTACTTAGGTGTCCTACGTGGCCAGGCTAATATGCTGGTAAGATCTAGCTTGTCCCACGATGATTGTGATAGCATGGGAGAATATTTATACCAGCTAGTACAGCATACATGGTCGGATAAACTGCCACATTTAGACTACCCCTTATCTACGGAGTGATTTGCTGGAGGCAATCCAGAGCAGATGCAGCGGCCCTTAGGAGTCCTGCAACAACTCCCCTGATTAGTTTACTAATAAAATTGAAAAGGTAAGAAATATTTAGTAATGTACAGAAAATTAAGATAAGAAAAAACAATTCCAATTACAAAATGATAATACATGTTACTTTAGGATCCTAACTTGTTTTTGGACCCAAAGCAAAGTTCAAGACAAAGTGTTTTTAGCTGTCTGATTATAACGGACTATAGTTTGCACTGTCCATAATTTGTGAGAGTCAATTTGCTATATTTTATGTAAAGTCTGTGGGGCTACTTCTGGAATAGCAATAGCGGTGATCATATGAGTATGAGTCTCTGGAGAGCAGCGATCAGGAACTTCGTTGAATTGTCAGGAACACTGGATCGGGTTTCAGGAACACTGGAACAAGTATCTCGAATTCTGGAACAGGAGTCTTGAGCGCTGGAACAGGTGTCCGGAACATCGGTGTGATATCTTGAACTCTGGAACAGGAGTCTTGAGCGCTGGAGCAGGTGTCTGGAACATCGGTGTGGGCGTCTTGCAGGGCTTCTTCAGCAAGGGAACATTGGCACCGGTAACTGTACCTGTAGCTTAGGCGAGACAAAAACACTTTTCGAGGTTAATCACAAGTAGAGATTTTAAGGCTTTGTAGGGATCCAAGTTTGGGATGGAGAGAAGAATATAAAGAAGCTCCAACATGGGTGGAGCAGGGGAAATAAGTATGAGAATTGATGATTTTAAAGTTGATAAATCTAGTGGATCAGCAGTGGAGTTGATGAATGTAATAGAGGTTTGTAGTGGTCAGAAATTGAGAAGGTAGTAGTTGAGACATAACATAGACACAACATTAATCACAAACATAATGGTGGCCACCACATGCACACACACGCACACATACATTTGATCGATCAATATCTTACAGCTGTGTATGTGACCCATTTAGGGGTGATAAATGGTAACGAGTCAAGCGCCTTCATGAATATAAAGCCGGCAAATGATGGTGAAAAAGTGTCTTTTCCTGTGAATAGAGCATTGGGAAAAATTAGTTTTGCAAATTATTAAATTTTTAGCGAGGCACTGTTTAAGGAATCTCGGAGTATTGAGCACTGTAGCACGAAGTTTACTGGATTCGAATATCTCATCCCTGTGAACAGAATCATTAGAAAAACAATTTTTTCATTGATTTAGCAAACATTTTTGTAATGAGCACTGTGATCAGAGTCCACCCATTTTTTCCACCCTTTTTTTTTGTAAGAAAGAAAATATTTAGGCTGTAAGGCAAGATATTAGACATGAACCATGATCACAGACAGCAAAACAAGATCATTATTAAAATGAACCAACCCAGGAAGTTTAAACAGCAACTTGCAATTTAAAATTTAAGACTTTATATTGAAAGAATTAGTTGTTTTCTGATTCTTGGAGAATTCTAGTCTTAACAAGTCGCAGAGGAACCCAGAGTTTCTTGGCAGGGTTATCGTCTGTAGAAATGAAAGCATAGCCTCTTCCCGAATGAGGAGGTGACCTGCAATCCATTTATCATCAAGTTTCACCCAGATAGGTGAATTGACTGTTTTTGTTGCATATCTTCTTGAAAGTGACGTTCAGCCGCGGTATAGGGATCTCCTTGAGGTATATTTAAGAAGTTTAAGGTGAATAATGTTAAAGATAAAGAATCCATTGAGGCATGCTTGTGTTTTCTTTTAATAGCTGAGTTTTAAGCGTTCTGTGGGCACGTTCAACTATTCTTTGTCCTTGTGGATTATATGGAATTCCAGTAATATGTTTGATTTGCCATTCCTCGCAAAAGGATTTGAAGGTTTTGCTGGTGTAAGCAGGACCATTATCTGTTTTTATGGTATGGGGAATACCCATGACGGAGAAGCACTGGAGTAAAAATGAACAAACAGATTTAGCTCTTTCAGGACGTCATAGAAACAGTCCATATGAACCGGGAATATGTATCGATGACCATATGAAGGAAAGGTTTGTTGGGAAATAAGTTAGTATGAGTTATATCCATCTGCCACAATTGGTTTGTCTGTAAACCTCGAGGATTTGCTCCTGCTACATGAGATGTACAATGTAAAGGAGCACAGACAAGGACAGATTCAGGACAATTTGTCTAGCTTGTCTCCATGGGATGCCATGGTGTACATGAAGGCGGCGGGGCATTTGTATGTAGAGTCTGGTGCTCCTCCTCAGCTGATTTAAATACTGGTGCTGCCAAGGAGATCTGCTGCTTGTTTCCCTCGAACCATTGGCCCGGGAAGTCGGCTGTGAGAACGGATGTGGGAGATATATAGGGAATATTCTATTTCGGAGGAGATCTTGTAGTTTATGGAGTAGCTCCTGAATTATAGGATTATGGGCATTTAAAGAAGCAGTGACAATTCCAGGAAATAAACCAACTACATATGCAGAATCACTCACCACATTACATGGGCCCGTCTTTTAAATCTATGATAATTAGCGGCCAATCCTTAGGAATAGCTGCTGGAGAGGGGAGCCCAGGTTGTAGGGCTCCATGGGGACCATAGTAGAATTTACATTCCTTAAGTCAATCAGCAAACGCCATTTGCCTGATTTTTTTCTGTATTACAAAAACAGGAGAATTCCATTCTGAAAACGTTTCCTCAATATGTCCTAATTTCAGCTGTTCTTCCACTAGATTTGTTAGCGCCTCTAATTTTTTGGTATTGAGGGGCCACTGTGGTGTCCATATAGGTTTGTCAGACTTCCACTGAATACGGATAGGTGGTGGGCGCTTAACCACAGCGGCCCCAATTAAAAAGGGTTACTCCCGGTGTTAGGCTTATTATGGAGAGCTGGAATTGGTGCTCGACGGGGAATTGACAAGGTATGTGGATTACTGCCCCCACTGCTCCAGCATGTCTCGACCCCACACAAAGTTAAAGGCATAGGGGGCTATATAAGGCTGGACCATGGCTACATTCCCTTCAGGGCCAATACACGGCAGCCACCTGGCACTCTGTCGGAGAAGAGAGGAGGAGATATTGCCTACCCCCTCAGGCTATGGGACACTTTCTTTAGGGGCCCAGTTAGGAGGGCCAATACTTGGTGGAGATTATGGATATGTCTGCCCCCTTTATCCAACATGCCTTTGAATTTCCTTTTATAAATTTCGATGGGTATAACCGCCGCTTGGCCTGAGAAATTCTGGCAGTGTACCCAACTAGATAGTTAGCAGGTGGCTGGTGGGCTTGGTTCTGTGTGGCTGCATAACCAACAATGAAGTTGGCAGAATGGTTGGTACTGTTTAAGCCACCAGCTGTAGGGTGTTCGGACTGACTACACGGATCCTCAAAAAATAATAATAGTTTAGCAAGTGGTTCCCTTTTTTAAAAGTCCATTTAGTTGGCACAGATATTGACAGTATTATCTCTCCATGAGATTCAGGATCCAGAAGTCCGAAATGCACCATAATTCCCTTAAATTTCAGCCAACGCTCCCCTGAATTAAACCCATACTACCTGGGGAGCAGGTCCTTTTATCTCTGTTTTTAGCATGTAGGGGTCTTGACTTGGGTATATTGTGACAGTCTTAGGGCAGAGAATGTCAGAGACTGCCACTGCCTGATGGGGTAGGCCAGAGAGCATTTATTGACTGTAATTCTGTGGATTCTGATACGGAGGATACTGGGCAGGTGGAATGAAGGAGAGTGCCCCTGGATTCAGCTGGGCCTGGGGCTGGCCCCCACCCAGTTTCCCGCATTAGGGGAGGCATAGATCTTATTTGAGCCCTGGGAGCTTGTGGAACCTGGGAGGGGTCCATGTAACATTTCCTATAAAGGGATTATTAGAATGTTGCCTTGTATTGATAGTTTTAGAAGATGGGCAATCTCTACGGGTGTGTCCTTCTTTCCGCAGCTAAAGCAGGTTATCTGTCCAGATGAAGCCTGAGGCTGACTTCGCCTCCAAGACCGACAGTCTCTGGCCCAATGTTTTCCTTTTTCTGCACCTTGGGCATGGTCCAGGTGGGGCCCTCCGAGGGGTGGAGCTGCGATTATTAGAATAGTTTCTCCGATTATTGTTTATCCTTTGAAGTTTATTGTTTCTCCCCTAGAGCTGTCTGACATTTCATCCCTCTCCCTGATCCCTCCTGCTGTATGGGATAAGCCTCTATATCATCCTGTGTTTTATGGGAGGTTAAACCGACATTTCTACAGGCCTTTAGATACCCCATGAGGTCATCCTTTTCCTTAATACTACATAGTAATGCTCGACATTTTGATTAGCATTCTCATATGCTAAGTTTCGCTTTTTAGGATTTCTTGAGTGGTTGGGTCTTGAACCTGTCTTTGGATTGTTTCACATAATCTCCCAACAAAATCAAAAGTATGGTTCATCACGACCCTGGTAAATTTTCGTATAGCTACCTAGAAATTCTGGGTCGGAACCTGCTTCTTTTCCCACGCTTTTAATGCTGTCTCCGAACAAATTCTAAAAAATAGGTTCAGGTAATGTCGCTTGTTTTGCTTTCTTTTTCCATTCATCTTCACCTTTTAGCATGGCAAAAGTTATAGTATGGCCTGATTCTTTTTCTCTTAAAGTGTCAATATTCCAGTTAACCCCATCTGCATACCACATATGCCATTGCATGTACTGTGATTTGTTTAGACAAGTATGGGCTACCATTTCAAAGTCTCCCAATACCCACTGATCATTTTCGCTCCAATCAGCTAAAAATTTTAAAGTATAAGGACTTGATATTCCAAACCTGTCGCAAGCCTTCCTAAACGGGGTTATTGCCTCAATTTTAAAGTCTTCATGAATCGGTTTTACTTTTATCTTTAGATTGGTCATGAGAAAGATTGCTGGGCTTTGCTCTTTGACTCGAGCTAATCTGTTCCCTCCCTTCTTCCTCATCAGAGCTTGGTATCTGGCAGAGGAACATCTACCCCATTGAGGGTATTAACTCTGGGAGATTTTCAGCCTGGGAATTTGCCTCCTCTGGGTTTTCCTGTTCCTCCTCTAAGTTATCAGCCACATTAGAATTCTTTTTTAGATTTTTTTTGCTGGGAATGTATACACCTTTTCAAGTCTACAGTTTTGGGGGCGTGTTTGTAGAACGGCTTTTAGTTGGTTCACGCCTCAGTATTGGGTATGCGCTAGGTCCTGATTGATAAGTTATGAAATCAGAAATCTCCCCGCGTAACACATCCATTTCTTGGTTTAAGTTTTCAAGTTTCCTATATATTTCTTCCTTTTGTTCTTTTCAATCTTATGTGTAACTTCCAAACCTCCTCTTTCTGTCCATCTATTCTATCTCTCTGTCTGTCAATTTCTTCCTCTAAGATAGTGCTGATTTTATCGATATCCTTCTTCTGTTCTTCAAACTTTACTTCAAATTTTAAATCCTGTTTAGTAATTTTACTTTCCTGTTCTTTCTAATTTTTCTTTGAATTTTAAATCCTGTTCTTCTAATTTTCTTTGAATTTTAAATCCTGTTCTTCTAATTTTTCCTCAAATTTTAAAATCTGTTTAATAATTTTACTTTCCTGTTCTTCTAATATTCTTTTCAAATTTTAAACTCTGTTTAATAATTCTGTCCTCAAGCTTTAAGACCAGTCTACCTGTAGCTTTATGATCCTCACTTTATTTCTTCAATCGCTGAGTAAATCTCGTCCCTTAAGATTGCATTCAATTTATTACTTTCTTCCTCTCTCTATTAAACATTGTCCTTACACAAAGGTACAGTTTAAAAATCGCAAGGACCCAGATGATTTGTAGAAAAGATAGAGTAGTTCTCAGAAAGGAACTTTATAGACTGGGCTAATGTATGGTTCTGAGCCAATAAAGAGATACAATGTATCTATACCATGAGATATCCATCATTTTACTCACGGTTCGGAGGCAGATGATCTCTGTCCGATGATAATTAGACCAGACGATGTTCGTGGTGCCCACACCAGGGACGCCAAATGTCGGGCGCCTCCGCGGGGTCCCCGACAGTGCCGGGAAGCGAGTTCCCTTCTACCTCCGCCGGGCGAGGAATGGATGAACACTCAGGAATCCGATGCGGTTTTAAAAGGCTTTACTTATCACAGGTTCAGGCATACAAATCAGCAAAAAGGAAAAAACCCGATGCTTAGGATTCCAGGCTAGAACCCCAGCCACGTGTAGGCCAAGATGGCTACCACCACGTATAAAGCTTCCAAGGGGAATAAACGCTCACAAGGCGAGATCCCACCCGGAAGAAGACCCGGGAGAGCGGAACCGGCTAGTTTATACCCCTCCGGCAACTCAGACCTTCCTCCCATTGTTATGGAAAGCAGGGAGGGTCCAATGCCCTCAGGTAGTCCCCTCCCTGCATCTCACCTAGGGCCTTTACTGTGCTAATGTTTTGAGCCGGGAATGCCTTTGAAATGTAGAGAAGGGGGGGTTTCTGAGATGGCATGTCACTGTACCAAAGATCAACACCAATGCCAGTTAAATATTTCTCCAAGCCTTCACAAGTCTCCCTCTACTTCATTGTAGTTTTATATTTTTCAGGAGCCATGCTTGTTTGTTTGGAAGCAAACAGCATTTCTCTCTGGTCTAATTACTTAGGTGTCCCTACGTGGCCAGGCTAATATGCTGGTAAGATCTAGCTAGTCCCACGATGATTGTGATAGCATGGGAGAATATTTATACCAGCTAGTACAGCATACATGGTCGGATAAACTGCCACATTTAGACTACCCCCTTATCTACGGAGTGATTTGCGGAGGCAATCCAGAGCAGATGCAGCGGCCCTTGGGAGTCCTGCAACAGGAAGGAGATACAAAGGGGAAAAAATAACATTATTACAGAACCCGGCGAGTAGTTGAGGGAAAGGGACGGGGAGGGAGGTGGGGACATTGGTGATGGGAGATGGGTTTGGGTGGAGGGATGCGTAGTTGGAACACTGTAGAACCAAAATTCTAAGCATGAGCATCTTTCAACTGTATGTCTAAAATGGTGTAATAATATTGGGGGAGGGGGAATAATAAAATTAAATAAAAAAAAAGAAATGCCTCAGCCCCCAAGGAAGAGACATGGGGGGGCCCTAGGCTCAGGTGGAAGCTGCCAGATTCTGAACTTTGGACTTCACATTCTCTAGAACTGTGAGAAAATGTGTCTGTCTGCGGTTTTGTTGTTGTTGTTGTTGTTTTGCTTTTTGGGTCACATCCGATAATACTCAGCAGTTACTCCTGGCTCTGCACTCAGGAATTACTCCTGGCGGTGCCTCAGGGGACCATATGGGATGCGGGAGATCGAACCTGCTGGCTCATGTAAGGCAAACGCCTCCCACTGGACTATTGCTCTGCCCTGTCTATGGTTTTGAGCCTCTAAATTTGGGTCAACTTTTGCATGGGAGGGGCCGGAGCGACAGCCCAGCGGGTAGGCGCTTGCCTTGCACACGGCGAGCCTGTGCTAGCCCGGGTTCAATCCCAGGGGTCCCATATGGCCCCCCAAGCACTGCAAGGTGTGATTCCTGAGTTCAGACCAGGAGTAACCCTGAGCATCACCAGGTGTGACCCAAAAAGAAAAAAAAAATGTGCATGGGGAAACTCAGACACACCCTCCCTCCAAGGGGAGCCCCAGGGCTTGAGGTGGGCTGAGAGGGGAGGGCCCAGGGCAAATGGAATTTCTGAGAGGTGGTCAACCCGTGTCCTGCAGCCGTAAGCATTTGAGGCAGGTCTGTTGAGATCCTCCTGGCCCCAGTCACAGACCTGAAAAGGCTGGACGAGCCCCCTCAGAAAGAAGCTCCAAGGGAACAAGGTCAGGAAAGAATTTCAAAGAAGACCCCGCACTACTCCCAACACTGCCCCTGACAACACCTCAGCACGGACTCTCACCTTGGTAGGAGCCCCTGGGGCAGCTCCAGTAATCTCGATAAAAGCTGCCCGACTAAGGAAGGGCCCTGGGCACGTCCCTGCCTGTGCCCATGTGACCAAGCTCAAGGCGGCCGAGCACGGGGTCGCCGCATCTCCCCTTTGGGGTGTGGCCTTTCGTGCTCCTCACATCTGATGCTGGGTGTGCGCGGGGCGCCTCGCCGCCCCAGAGAAGCCTTCACGTGCCCTCTCGGAGCAAGCTTCTCTCTCTCACATCTCTCCTCCTTCCCTTTACTCAGAACCTCCAAATAAAATCAGTTTTCCTTCACTGCCTGTCTCCTCCTGAAATTCTTCTGAGGCAAAGATAGGAACCTGCAGGCCTGAAAGGGCCTCTCGCTTCCCGCTGGTCCCAAGGACGGACACAAGCCCCGAGAGAGCCACTGATTTAGGGTGGCCCAGGAAGAGTGCAGGTTTGTCTCCTTTTCCTTCCGGGTCACTGGGGAGCCCAATCTGAGAGCCTGTTCCTTAAGGACCTCTCCCCTGCACGTCGGCCAGTGCTGGTCTGCCCTTGGAGCTCACAAGCCCAGTCAGGCCATTTGCAACATGTTGCTTTTGCGCATGGTTCAGTGAGGGCATTTCCTTTTTTTTTTTTATTCTCACCACCATGAGAACAACATTACAAAGATGCTCACTGGGTCTCAGTCATATATTGTTCCAACACTCCATCCCTTCACCAGTGCCCCATTCCCACCACCAATGTCCCCACATTCCCCTCTCCCCAGCTCCAAGAGCAGGCATTTCTTCCCTTCGCTCCCTTTCTCTCTGTCTCTCTTTGTCTCTCCTTCATCTTCCCCAATCCCTTATTAAACCATGTGATATAGAATTGCCAAGGATGTTCATAATTGGGTCTCTACAAACAGTGTTCCAGAATCCATCCCTCCACCAGTGCCAATTCCCACCACCCAACTCCCAAACACACCCACCTAAACCCTGCCTGCCCCCGTGCAAGGCATTTTACTTATCCATCTCTTTGTTTAAGTCCCTGTATTTCCCAATCTCTCTTCTATTACACTTTATGGCTTGTGCTATGGATACCAATAATGTATGATGTCTCATCTGATTATTTAATAGTGAGCTCTAGTGTGACATCATAATTCCTCATTCCCCAGAACCTCTCCAGTTTGATGCAAATAGAATGATCGCTGAAGTGTACAAGTGAGAAAGATCCTGAAAGGACCTGGTGCAAAATACATTGAGTCTAAGATTAAACCAGCCGTGGATCTGAGTCTCTGTCTTGCGTCGGTTGGCTACGGTGGCTGGAGCTCAGGGTCACACCCACTGAGCCCGAGGGCTGGGGACGAGTGGAGGCCCCTCAATCCCTGCTCAGAGTCCAGCAGACGCGCCGCCTGCATGGCGAGCAGGCCCTAGGAGCTATGTAGGACACCACCTGGCGCTGGCCGAGCCTTTACTTTCCCCCAGGAACTCCATAGGGCCGCTCACCATGAGGCTGAGCTGCAGCAGCCGTGGGTCTGCAGTGACTATTCTTGCTTGTCCTTTTAGCTGCACAATTTGCGTGCCCCACTGAGTGATAAAACCTAGTTTCCCACCCAGTCTCCGAGCCTCAATTCTTCGCCTCTCAAGATGGGCAAAGAGGCCAGAGAAACATGTAGGTGGGTTACGGCCCGGCCTTGCCTTTACTTACCCACTGAGCTCCCCGCACCCAGTGGGTCCCCCGAGCCTCACCAGGAGTGGATCCCTGGGTGCAGGATAAGTAAGGTCTGAGCCACCGCTGGCTGTGATCCCAAATTAAAAAATTTTTTTTCTTTGAAAAGGTTCAGACCCGCTTTCACCAGGCACAGCCGCCCTGGAGGTGACCTGACGGTTCGTCGCCTTGCACAGCTGCGCCCAGAGATGACGCTCTGTGGAGATTGGCCTGTCTGTGGTCACCTGCACCTTTACTGTCCAACCTGGGACCTGGAATGACCGTCCTGCAGAGAACCTTCTGTTCTGGCCTCTGCCCATCCTGGGAAGTGCTTCCGGTCACAAGGACAGAGTACGGGATGCTGGCCTGGTGGGTCCTTCTGGGGGTGGGGACTGGGGCTCCCTGTGTTTGCTTCCAGTGGGGGCTGAGAGCCCTAGTCTGGGTGGACAAGCTGAGACAGCTGCGGCACCTCTTCTTTCTTGCTTTTTTCAGGGTTTGGTTGGTTCCACACCCAGCAGTGTTGGTTAGGCTCCTGACTCCAGGCTCATTATTGGCCAGGCTAAGGGGTCAATCTGGAGGTGTCTGCGGGACCGTTGTGGTGCTGGGATAGGCCTTGAAATTTCCTCTGGCCAGGGCCTCCTTCCTCTCCTTCTGATAAAGGAGTGGGGCGGCTGAAGAAGGAAGCCAGAGCGAGACAGTCTGAGACAGAGTCCGCGAGCGAGACAGAGGCGGGGAAGGAGCAGGTGAGGGGCTAAATCGCGGGCTGCCTGCGCCGCAACACCAGCCGGGGAGAAGATGCGCCACTGCGCTCCTGGGCCTCCTCTGCTGCCTTTCAGGTGAGTCGCCCGCCTGGAGAAGGGCCTGGAGGGGTCCCCGCTGGAGCAGCTCACGCTGGTCACGGGGGTCGTGAGGCCTGTGCTGGAGTTTCAGCCCCTGTGCCAGGGTGGGTGGGCTGGACACCTGCAGTGGCCTGGGAGTGGGGAGTGACCCCGTATGGGGCTCAATAAGGGTGACCTGGGGCAGGGGGCAGCTTAAGAAACCAGGAGAGCGTCTGACCTCCCGCAGCAGGTGGCCCCAGAGGACAGAGAGGGACCAGTGAGACTCAAGTGACTCTCACAGACGTCTCCTGACGGAGGCACAAGGGCCTCATGGCTGGAGCAGGAGCACAGCAGGAGGCGTTTGCCTGTGGCCGATCCAGGGTTTATCCCGGCATCCCATAGGGCCCCGACACCACCAGGAGTAACCCCTGAGCATCGCCGAGTGTGCCCTAATAAAACCAAAATATAAACAAAACCCAAAGTGAGTTCGTAAGGCAAAGCCGGGCTCTGACGCAGAGTTCACAGCACATGGTCAGCGGGCACCTGGCGTGGGGAGCTTCAGTACCACCATGGGGGGGTACAGGCCCAGGAGAAAGAGCCGTGACCAGTGGGGAGATCGGCCCAGCCCTAGGGATGTGCTGCAGCCGACTGGAGCTCCGGTCACCCCAACACAGCATCATCTGTCACCATCGCCCCCATCCAGCACCCCTCAGAGACTTGCGCCCAGCGCCACAGACAGGACAGTCCTCGCCCAGGGCTGCGAAGGGTCAGGCTGAAGCTTCAGGCTGCAGAGGGTCTCAGCGCTCAGCAGGGGCGCCATCACTGCGAAGTTCAGGTTTTGAGTCTCTGAGGCCCAACTGGGTCCTGGGGGTTCAGGAGCTTTGCCCAGAGCAGAGAACAGAAAGGGTGATTGGGGGAGGTGTGTACCCCTGGGCTTGGGGTCTCCAGGTGCGAGATGGGGAGTGACTCCCTGGTCCCCAGGAGTGGCGGCTGTCCTCACGGGAGGTGACGGGGCTCGTGTTTGTCCCCAGGCTCGGCTGTATCAGCGGGCCAGGAGCCAGAACGGCCGCGATGGAGGCTCCTTGACCGTGACCTGTGACTATGACGCAGGCTATGAAGGATTCAGGAAGTATTGGTGCCGGGGGGCAGACTGGGGGACATGGGACCCTTGTAGAAACCTTTTGGAACAGAGCGGTGAGGAGGAGGGACCGGGTGACACATCATGGACGCACCAGAGACAGCGCAGGTTCACCGTGACCATGGAGCAGCTCAGGCCCGGTGGACGGACACATACTGGTGCGGGATTAAGAAGACCTGGACCTGATCCGCGGTTCCAGGTCAAAGTGACCGTAGGCCCAGGTAGGCGACCGTGTCCCTGTCCCATGTCCCCTGACCTGCTCTGGGGCTCCTGGGTCCCTCCCTGTCCTCATCTGTCACTCTGGGGGGGACTGTCCTGGGGCTGACCCTGTCTCCCGCCCATGGGGGCAATGGGGAGAGGAAGGGGCTTCTCTGCGATGCTCTGGGGGCCTCCGACTCCCAGGTGGGTCCCAGTCTTTCTGGGCTCATCGCTCTCTGCACAGCCCTCCGCTGGCTGGGCAGACGGAGCCATGTGTGACCTGGTCTGTCTGTCCAGCTCCAAATACCACAACCACGACCCACAAGCACCACGACCACCAACGCACCCAATCACCAGCCGCCGCAGAGGAGACCACAGATGCCACTAGTGTGACCGGTTCCCGCTCCAACACCACATCGTAAGCCAGCTCTGATGATCTGACCTCCGCCCATGACCCTCTGGGCCCCACTGCTCCATGGGAACCCCCAGTCCCAGGCAGGGCTTGTCTCTGGGCCTCGGCTCCACTAGAGACCCTTTAGGTCCCCGACTCTCTCTCAGCCACGCAGCCGAATCCGACACCAAGCATGGATGGGATCCCCACTGAGACCCTGCACTCGCTGCACCCAACTCTCCCATCAGGCGCCCTTTGTCCCCAGATCAGCCAGAGTTTATCTTCCCCTCAGCTCCCAGAGCCCGGGATGGGCCCCACTTCTAATCCCTCATGGGGTCGTGGTGTCTGGGTGAAGACAGCCCCTTTCCTGAATCGCTGCCCCCACTTTACTCTGAGTCAAGATAGAGACATCTGGGGGACCCCAGGCGCATTGCTGTGTGATAGAGTGGCGAAGGTTGCACTGTGGCTGGGGGTCCAGCATTTGTCCTCAGGGCCGACATGCTCCCAGCCAGAAGACCATGAAGCTGGAGTGTCCCAGGTGTCCATGACTGCCCCAGGGTCCAGCGGCCATGGGGGACTGTCCTGTCCCGGGCTTCTGTCCCAGCTGTCCCTACTGTCCCCGTCTCATTCCACAGGCGGGACAGAGGCCAGGCTTAGTGCCCTCAGCCCTGCTGCCCTGAAGCTTCTAGTAGCAGAGACCCGACCCCTCCAGCCTCGAACCCTGGACACACTGACCCCATTTGTCCCAACCTCCTCCTGAGGCCCCAGACCCCAGTAGACCCCACTTTCCTCAGAATCTGCAGGGATCCTCCCCTTGGCCCCGCCCTTGTTCTGGTGTTTCTCTTCCCAGTTGGTCCAGAAACACGAAGTGAGGGATTTGCTTCCTCTTCCGCATCATCCCTGGAGCCCCAGCGGGGTCTCTGCCAGGGGGTAAATACAGCCAGATACGGGCTTCACTGGCTCAGAGGTGATCAGACCCCACCTGGATGGGTTCATTGATGGGCTGATCCAGGTCTGGGCTGTGAGGCCCAGGGTCCCATCGTGGTGGGCTCAGCTGCCTTTACACAGGGAGATGGCCCAGGGCAGCTGCTGCGCGCCTGGAAGGGAGGGCCTGATCTCCTGTCACTGTCCCTCAGGTCCCTGCTCAGAGACGTAAACTTCCTGCTCCTGGTCTTCCTGAAGGTGCCCCTGCTGCTGGCCATGGTGGGGGGCCGTCCTCTGGGTCAACTGGCCTTGGTGGGGGCCCCAGGAGACGCGCTGAGAACCGCCAATCACCGAGCATTGAAGGGCTACACTGAGCGGTCAGCAGGCAGAGCCGGGATGCCCACCCCTGCATGCCCGGTCCCACCTCCTGAGGCTCTGCCCGCCTGCACCTGAGTGTTCCCGGTCCTGATAAGGGGGCTGGGACTGCACTTCTCAAGACAGGGTGAAGGGCAGGAGACCCCACAGCACGCTAGAGAAGAGGCGGGACGTGGATTTTCCCCGGAAAAGTTGGCAGGTTCCATCAGAAACAGCTCCCGGAGGGGGCAGAGGTACAGCACGGCTAGGACAGCGTCTGCCCTTGCAGTAGCTGACCTGGGGTTGATCCCGGCATCCTGTATGGTCCCGTGAGCACCGCCAGAGGTAAAACCTGAGTGCAGAGCCAGGAGTAAGCCCTGAGGCATCGCATCCTGAGTGAAGCCTCCTGCCTCCGCCTGACCCTGAGCAGACTCTAATCCTGCAGTTGAGTTTTGGTCTTGCTCTTGAGGCCACACCTGGCGGTGCTCAGGGCTCTGGCTCTGCACTCAGGGATCACTCCTGGTGGGCTCAGGGGACCAGGTGGGGTGCCGGGAATCGAACCGGGTCACCCAGTGCAAGCAGGTGCCTTTAGCCCTGCTCTGTCTCCACTGAGGGACATTTTAGTCCTCCCAAAACCGTTTTGCCTTATCTGCAGATCAACGTCTCTCGCTATGTCCTTCCCCTTTGCTTCCTGCTTCCCGACTCACCAGGAGTTTGCAGAGCAAAGGCCCGTCAGACTCTGTGCGCTGGGGTGGGCGCAGGGTTTCCCTGCTGCTTCTCTGTCCTCCAGGACCTTGTGGCTCTGCCTCGAATCCAGTGTCTCAGCCTCCCGCCGGGCTCCAGCAGCTCTGCCCCCCTCCCCACACAGGGTCTGGGGTCCCGCCTACTCGGCTCCTACCAGTCCAGGCCGTGGCCCCTCTGCTGCTGTGGCCCCCAAGAGACAGCTCGCTCCAAGTCCCGAACCAACACCCTCCGAAGGCAATAAGTGGAAAAAGCATCTTTGTTCGGATGAGAAATGCCTCAAGCCCCCAAAACAGGAAGAGACTTGGGGGCCCCAGGGCTCAGGCGGAAGTTGCCAGATTCTGAACTTTGGACTTCCACATTCTCTAGAACTGTGAGAAAATGTGTCTGTCTGCAGTTTTGTTGTTGTTTTTTGCTCTTTGGGTCACACCCGACAATACTCAGCGGTTACTCCTGGCTCTGTACTCAGGAATTACTCCTGGCAGTGCTCAGGGGACCATATGGGATGCAGGGGGATCGAACCTGGGTTGGCTGCGTGCAAGGCAAACGCCCACCCCACTGGACTATTGCTCCGGCCCTGTCTATGGTTTTGAGCCTCTAAATTTGGGTCAAATTTGTGCATGGGAGGGGCTGGAGCGATAGCCCAGCGGGTAGGGGTTTGTGCTTGCACGCTGCCGGCCAGTGCCGGCCCGGGTTCGATCCCAGGCGTCCCATATGGTCCCGAGCACTGCCAGGAGTGATTCCTGAGTTCAGAGCCAGGAGTAACTCCTGAGTATTGCCGGGTGTGACCCAAAAGAAAAAAAAAAAAATTTGTGCATGGGAAACTCAGACACACCCTCCCCTCCGAGGGGAGCCCCAGGGTTGAGGTGGGCAGAGAGGGAGGGCCCAGGGCGAATGGAGTCTCTGAGAGGTGGTCAACCCGGTGTCCTGCAGCTGTAAGCATTAAGGCCAGGTCTGTTGAGATCCTCCTGGCCCCAGTCACAGACCCGAAAAGAAAGACTGGACGAGCCCCTCAGAAAGAAGCTCCAAGGGAACAAGGTCAGGAAAGAATTTCAAAGAAGACCCCGCACCACTCCCAACACTGCGCCTGACGACACCTCAGCACGGGGACTCTCACCCTGGTAGGAGCCCCTGGGGGCAGCTCCAGGAAACCCTATAAAAGTCACCTGGACTAAGGAAGGGCCCAGCGCCACGTCCTGCCTGTGCCCATGTGACCAAGCCCGCGTGGGCGGAGCACGGGGTCGCCGCATCTCCCCTTTGGGGTGTGGCCTCCGTGCTCTCACATCTGATGCGGGGTGTGCGTGGGCGCTCTCGCCGCCCAAGAGAAGCCCACGTGCCCTCTTGGAGGGAGTTTGTCTCTCAATTTCTCTCCCTCCTTTGTTTACTCAGAACCTCCATATAAAATCGGTTTTCCTTCACTGCTCGTCTCCTCCTGAAATTCTTCTGAGTTTAAAGACAGGAACCTGCAGGCCTGGGTGTGGCCTCGCTTTCCCGCCGGTCCAGGGGCGGCCGACACAAGCCCCGAGGGAGCCACTGACTTCAGGGGTCGCCCAGGAAGGGGCAGGTTTGTCTCCTTTTTCCTTCCTGGTCCCCGGGGGCCCAACCTGAGAGCCTGTTCCTTAAGCGACCTCTCCCTGCACGTCGGCCAGTGCTGGTCGTGGCTCGGGAGCTCACGAGCCCAGTCAGGGGCGTCTCAACATGTTGCTTTGCGCATGGTTCAGTGACTACATTTCTTGCTTGTCCTTTTTAGCTGCACAATTTCCAAGTGACCCACTGAGTGATAAAACCTAGTTTCCTACCCAGTCTCTGAGAGCCTCAGTTCTTCAGTTTCTCAGGTGGACAAAGAGGCCAGAGAAACACGCGGGGAGGGGTTTCAGCCTGGCCTTGCCTGCACTACCCACTGAGATCCCGGCACCGAGTGGGTCCCCCGAGCCTCACCAGGAGTGATCCCTGAGCACAGAGTTAAGGGAAAGGTCTGCCCGGTTCCCACACTGCTCAGGGCCGTGAATTTCCTCGGGCCAGCACTTCCTTCCTCTCTTTCTGATAAAGGAGTGGGGCGGCTGAAGGAGGAAGCCAGAGAGACAGTCTGAGACAGATTCTGCGAGAGAGACAGAGGCCAGCGGAAGGAGCAGGTGAGGGGGCTCCGTCCTGGGCTGTGCCCACACCAGTTCAGGGGAGAAGATGCGGCCACTCGGCGCTCCTGGGCCTCCTCTGCTGCCTTTCAGGTGAGTCGCCCCGGCCTGGAGAAGGGCCTGGAGGGGTCCCGCGGAGCAGCTCACGTTGGTCACGGGGGCCGTGAGGCCTGTGCTGGAGTTTCAGCCAGTGTGCCGGGTGGGTGGGGCTGGACCCCTGCAGCGGCCTGGGAGTGGGGATTGACCCCGTGGGGGCTCAGAAAGGGTGACCTGGGGCGGGGGCAGCTTAAGAAGCCAGGGAGAGCATCTGACCCGCAGCGGGTGGCCCCAGAGGACAGAGCAAGGGACCAGTGAGACTCAGAGTGACTCTCGCAGACGCTCCTGACGAGGCACAAGGGCCTCATGGCTGGAGCAGGAGCACAGCAGGAGGCGTTTGCCTGTGGCCGATCCAGGGTCTATCCCGTCATCGCATAGGTTCCCCGACACCGCCAGGACTAACCCCCTGAGCATTGCCGAGTATGGCCTCAAACTGAACCAAACAAATAATCAAAATCCAAAGTGGTTCGTGGGCAACAGCCGGGCTCTGGGCGCCCAGAGTCCACAGCACATGGTCAGCAGGCACCTGGCGTGGGGAGCTTCAGTACCACCAAGGGGGTCGTTACGGCCCAGGAGAAAGAGCCGTGACCAGTGGGGAGATCGGCCCAGCCCTAGGGATGTGCTGCAGCCGCTGGAGCTCCAGTCCACCCCAACACAGCATCATCCATCACCATCGCCCACCACCCAGCACCCCTCAGAGACAGTGGGCGCCCAGCCCCCGCAGAGCAGAGCAGTCCCTGCCTGAGGTTAAGGGTCAGGCTGAGGTTTAAGGCTGCAGAGGGTCTGCGACCCAGCAGGGGGCGCCATCACTGCTCAGTGTCAGGTTTTGTGTCTCTGAGGCCCAAATGGGGTCCTGGGGGTTCAGGACTTTGCCCAGAGCAGTAGAGGACAGAAAGGGGGGCTGGGGGAGGCATGTGCCCTGGGTTGGGGTCTCCAGGTGGGGGATTGGAGTGAATCCTGGTCCCTAGGTGTGGCGCTGTCCTCCTGGGAGGTGACAGGCTCGTGTTTTTCCCGAGGCTCAGCTGCTGTCAGGGGCCCGGAGCAGTGAGCGGCCATGTTGGAGGCTCCTTGGCCGTGACCTGTCACTATGACGCTGGCTATGAAGGGAACAGGAAGTGGTGGTGCCGAGGGGCAGACTGGGGGCCATGCAGGATTTTTATACAAACCGATGGAACAGAGCGGGTGAGGAGGAGGGACGGGTGACCATCGTGGGCGACCAGAGACGGCGCAGGTTCACCGTGACCATGGAGCGGCTCAGGCCCAGTAGAGCGGACACTTACTGCGGCGATTGAGAGAACTGGAACTGATCTGGGGGTCCAGGTCAAAGTGACCGTCGGCCCAGGTAGGTGACCGTGTCCCTGTCCTGTGTCCTCTGACCTGCTCTGGGGCTCCTGGGTCCCTCCCTGTCCTCATCTGTCACTCTGAGGGGACTGTCCTGGGGCTGACCCCCTGTCTCTCGCCCATGGGGGCACTGGGGAGGGGGAGGGGCTTCTCTGCGATGTTCTGGGGGGCTCCCGGACCCCCTGGTGGGTCCCAGTCTTTCAGGGCTCATCGCTCTCTGCACGGCTCCGGGACTGGCTGGGCAGACGGAGCCATGTGACCTGGTCTGTCTGTCCAGCTCCAACTACCACCACCGCGACCACCAACACACCCACATCACCAGCTGCCACAGAGGAGACCAAGATGCCTCTCATGTGGCCTATCCCTCTCCACCACCACATCGTAAGCCAGCTCTGATGCCCTGACCTCCGGCCAATGTCCCTCTGGACCCACTGCTCCATGGGCACCCCAGTCCCGGCAGGGCTTGTCTCTGGGCCTCGGCTCCTCTAGAGACCCTTTAGGGTCCCCGACTTCTCTCTCAGCACCAGCAGCCCCGAATCCGACACCAAGCATGGATGTGAGATTCCCACTGGAGACCCTGCACCTCGCTGAACCCAACTCTCCCATCAGGCGCCCATAGTCCCCAGATCAGCCAGAGTTTATCTTCCCTCAGCTCCCAGAGCCGGGATGGGCCCCACTTCTGATCCCTGCTGTGTTGTGCGCACAGACACACCCTCATGAGGCCGTGGTGTATGGGTCTGAGACAGCCCCCTTTCCCTGAACCACAGCCCCCACTTTACTCTGAGCCGAGATAGAGACATCTGGGGTCCCCAGGGAAGCGCCTGCTGTGTGATGCAGTGGGGTGGTCGCAGGTGGTACTGTGGCTGGGGCCCCACCATGGGTCCTCGGGGGCCGACTTGCTCCCAGGCAGGAAGACCATGAAGCTGGACTGTCCTGGGTGTTCCAGCCACAGTGGTCCAGCGACCATGAGGGCACTGTCCTGTCCCCGGGCTTCTGTCCCTGCTGTCCCTTCTGTCCCCGGCTCTCATTACAGAGGCGGGACAGAGGCCAGGCTTTTGCCCACAGGCTCTGCTGCCCTGAAGCTTCTAGAAGCAGAGACCCGACCCCTCCAGCCTCGAACCCTGGACACACTGACCCATTTGCCCCAGCCTCCTCCTGAGGCCCCAGACCCCACAGTAGACCCCCACTTTTCCTCAGAATATGCAGGTTCCCCCTCTCCCCCTTGCCCTTGTTCTGGTGTTTCTCCTCCCAGTTGGTCTAAAAACACGAAGTGAGGATTTGCTTCCTGTTCCGAACGGCCCTGGAGGCCCCAGCGAGGGTCTTTGGCGGGGGTAAATACAGCCAGATTCGGGGGTTCTCTGGCTCAGAGGCTTCAGTCCTCACCTGGATGGGTTCATTGATGGGCTGATCCAGGTCTGGGCTGTGAGGTCCAGGGTCCGTCGTGGTGGGCGCTCTACTGCACTCACACAGGGAGATGGCCCAGGGGAGCTGCAGCGCCGGCCTGGGAGGGGCCTGATCTCCCGTCACTGTCCCCTCAGGTCCCTGCTCAGAGACGTCCACTTCCTTCTCCTGATCTTCCTGAAGGTGCCCCTGCTGCTGGCCATGGTGGGGGCCGTCCTCTGGGTCAACTGGCTTTGGTGGGGCCCCAGGAGAGCGTGCTGAGAACCGCCAATCACCGAGCATTGTGTGACCCCAGAGCCTGGGTGCCAGGCAGAGCCAGGATGCCCACCCTGCATGCCCGGTGCCCACCTCCCAAGACACTGCCCGCCTGCAGCTGAGTGCTCCCAGGTCCTGCTGAGAGGCTGCAGTGGTCAGAGATGGGTGGCGGGCAGGAGACCCCCGCAGGTCAAAGGAAGAGGCCAGACCTGGATTTTCCCCAGGGGCAAGTCTGCAGCCTTCCAGCAGAAACAGCTCCTACGTGGTGGTGCCCGAGTGACAGCACAGCGGGGAGAGGCGTCTGCCTTGCGCGCGGCAGAACCGGGTTCCATCCCCAGCATCCCTGTGGTCCCTCAAGCACCGATAGGAGTAATATCTGAGCGCAGAGCCAGGAGTAACCACTGAGCATTGCTGGGTGACCCAAAAAAGCCAAACCAAAAAAGAAAAAGACAGAAGTAAGAGAGAAGAAAAACTAGAAAAACCAGGTCAGGAAGATGGAACAGCTGGGGGCAGCTGGTAGGCCGGACAGACCCAGGGCACAGGCCTCACCAACGCGTGTGGCCGCCGCTGCAGTGTGGACACGGCCAGAGAGCAGCAGGGCCTGGATCTGCCTCACTCACGGAGGCGCAAAGTTGCGTGGGACGGGACAGGGAAGTTGTTCTCAGACCGGCAGCGTCAGGGACAGGACTGGTGACCCGTTCACGGGAAAGTGACGCCTGGACATCCGGAGATGTGTTTTCTCTATTTTTTGATTTTTACTTTTTTTTTATTTAATTTTTTTTTTATTATACCATCGTGAAACATAGAATTACAAAGGTGTTCATAATTGGTGCTTGGTAATACAGTATACCAGCACCCATCCCTCCACCAGTGCCCCATTTCCACCATCAATGTACCCCACCCCTCCCGCCCCCCCCCCCAGGCTGCCTTAATAGCAGGTACCCCAGTTTCCTCTCTTTCTCTCTCTGTCTCTCTCTCTGTCTCTGCATCTCTCTCCCTCTTATTTTACACATTGTGGCTAGCCCTGCAGATATTTAGAGTTTATCACTTAAGTCTCTTTGTGTATATTCAATGGTGAGTTTTAATCTGCCATTACCATTTCCTACATTTAGTAAAACATTGGTATCTATTTATATCCTATTAATGAATGCAGTCATTCTATATCTGTCCTTTTCCTTCTGACTAATTTCACTCAGCATGATAGTCTCCATGTCCATCCATTTGCAGGTAAATTTCATAATTTCATCTTTTCTGATAGCCACATAGCATTCCATAGTGTAGATGAACCACAATTTCTTTAGCCAGTCCCTCTGTTCTCGGGCATTTAGGTTGTATCCAGATTCTAGCTCTAGTGAATAGCGCAGAGATGAATAAAGAAGTACAGATAGTGTTTCTGCTATGTGTTTTTCGGTCTCTCGGGTATATTCCCAGGTGTGCTATTGCTGGATCAAATGGGAGCTCAATGTCTAGTTTTCGGAGGAATGCCCATATTGTTTTCCAAAAGGGCTGGACCAGCCGACACTCCCACCAACAGTGGATGAGAGTCCCTTTTTCCCCACATCCACGCCAGCACCGGTTATTCTTACTGTTTTGGATGTGTGCCAGTCTCTGTGGTGTGAGATGGTACCTCACTGTTGTTTTGATTTGCATCTCCCTGATGATTAAAGATGAAGAGCACTTTTTCATATGCCTTTTGGCCATTCGAATTTCTTCTTTTTGAAGCTTCTGTTCATTTCTTCTCCCCAGTTTTTGATGGGGTTGGCTGTTTTTATCTTGTGGAGTGCTACCAGTGCCTGATATATCCAGGATATTAACCCCTTATCAGATGGGTATTGGGTGAATATCCTTTCCCACTCTGTGGATTGTCTTTGTATCTTGGTTGCCGTTTCTTTTGAGGTGCAGAAGCTTTTCAATTTGATATAATCCCATTTGTTTGTCTTTGCTTCCATTTGCTTGGTCAGTGGTGTGTCGTCTTTAAAGATACTTTTAGTTTCGATGTCTTAGAGCCGTTTCTCCTATGTTTTCCCTTGATGTACCTTATAGATTCATGTCTGATGTTGAGATCTAGAATCCATTTTGATCTGACTTTTGTGCATGGCGTTAGAAGGAGGTCTAAGTTCATTTTTTACACGTAGCTGCCCAGTTTTCCCAGCACCATTTGTTGAAGAGGCTTTCTTTGCTCCACTTAATATTTTTTGCTCCTTTATCGAAGATTAAGTGGTTGTATATTTGAGAGTGTGTTTCAGGATACTCAGTTCTATTCCATAGGTCTACGGGTCTGTCTCTATACCAATACCACACTGTCTTAGTTACAACTGCTCTGTAGTAGAGCTTGAGGTTGGGGAAAGTGATACCTCCCATCTTCTTTTTCCCAAGGATTGCTTTAGCTATTCGTGGGGTTCTATTATTCCATACAAATTTCAGGAGTGTTTGTTCAATTTCTTTGAAGAACAATCATGGGTATCTTTATAGGGATCGCATTGAATCTGTATAAAGCTCTAGGGAGTATTACCATTTTGATAATGTTAATCCTTCCAATCCATGAGCAGGGAATGTGTCTCCATTTCTTCAGGTCTTCTTTTATTTCCTGAAGTAACGTTTTGTAGTTTTCTTTGTAGAGATCCTTTACATTCTTTGTCAAACTGATACCTAGGTATTTGATTTTCTGCGGCACAATTGTGAATGGGATAGTTTCTTTAATGTCCCTTTCTTCTCTTTCGCTGTTTGTATATAGGAAGGCCATTGACTTTTGGGTATTGATTTTGTACCCTGCTACTCTACTATAGGAATGTATTATTTCTAGGAGCCTCTTGGTAGAGAGTTTCGGGTTTTCCAGGTATAATATCATGTCATCTGCAAATAGTGATAACTTGGCTTCTTCCCTTCCTATCTGGATGCTCTTAATGTCTTTTTCTTCCCTGATTGCTATGGCAAGTACTTCCAGTACTGTATTGAATAGAAGTGGTGAGAGTGGGCAGCCTTGTCTTGTCCCTGATCTTAAGGGGAAGGCTTTCAGTTTTTCCCCATTGACAATGATGCTTGCTGTGGGGCTTGTAGTAGATGGCCTGGATTATCTTGAGGAAGGTTCCTCCAATCCCCACTTTACGGAGAGCTTTTATCATTTTGAACTCTCACCCCGGCCTGTCTCTGCCTCAGGTAGCCTCCCTGGTGTGTGTGCGGCTGGCCAGGCGGGCACCTGGGATCGTGGTAGAGTCCCAGGTCTCGGCAGAAGGTGGAACTACAACCCCCAGAAGTTCGAGCAGAAGCGGAAGTAGGGGCCGGAGCGATAGCCCAGCGGGTAGGGCGTTTGCCTTGCACTGTGCCGGCCCGGGTTCAATCCCGGCATCCCATATGGTCCCCCGAGCACCGCCAGGAGTAGTTTCTGAGCAAAGAGCCAGGAGTAACCCCTGAGCATCACCGGGTGTGACCCAAAAAGCAAAAAAAAAAATAAAAATAAAAAAGAAGCGGAAGTAAACGGTCATTTTGATTTTTACTTTTTTATTGGTATGTCCTGATGTTATATGATCTAGTCAAATTTCATGAAAATAATTCGCTAAATATTGGAAAGAAGAATTCATCTGAAAATAACCCTAGGAAATAAAAGTGTCACTTGTCGCTTGTCACTCGTCTTCCCGTTGCTCATCGATTTGCTCGAGTGGGTGCCAGTAACGCTCTACATCCATTGGGAACTCACATCACACGTGCTCCTCGTACACAACACCTCACAGCGCATCTCAGATGTACACCCCTTCACCACAGACCACGAGTTCCTGACACCACACGTTATTTAACTCACACCTCACACCATAAGAAAAACACACACCTCAGTCTCACTCCACACAGGTACAAGCAGGGCTCAGGACGCCGGGTAAGCTCAAAGACAGGCAGGGTTGGATGTAGTTCTCCTTTGGGGGAACTGTTAGGCCCCACAGAGCAATGACTCAGAGGTGGATCCCGGTTCAAACACTGCTCAGGGCCCTGATTTCCTCTGGCCAGCACCTCCTTCCTCTCTTTCTGATAAAGGAGTGGGGGCGGCTGAAGAAGGAAGCAGAGAGAGAGTCTGCGAGAAAGACAGAGGCCAGCGGAAGGGAGCAGGTGAGGGGCTCCGTCCTGGGACTGTGCCCACACCAGCCCGGGGGAAGATGCGGCCACTCGCGCTCCTGGGCCTCCTCTGCTGCCTTTCAGGTGAGTCGCCCCCGGCCTGGAGAAGGGCCTGGAGGGTCCGGCGGAGCAGCTCACACGGGTCACTGGGACATGAGGCCTGTGCTGGAGTTTCAGCCCCTGTGCCAGGGTGGGTGGGGCTGGACCCCTGCAGTGGCCTGGGAGTGGGGACTGACCCCGAATGGGGGGCTCAGAAAGGGGTGACCTGGGGCAGGGGCAGCTTAAGAAGCCAGGGAGAGCGTCTGACCCGCAGCAGGTGGCCCCAGAAGACAGAGAAAGGGACCAGTGAGACTCCGAGTGACTCTCGCAGATGCTACTGACGGAGGCACAAGGGCCTCATGGCTGGAGCAGGAGCACAGCAGGAGGCGTTTGCCTGTGGCCGATCCAGGGTCTATCCCGGCATCCCATAGGACCTCCGACACTGCCAGGAGTAACCCCTGAGCATCACCAAGCGTGGCCTCAAATAAAACCAAAAAATAAACAAAACCCAAAGTGGTTCTTGGGCAACAGCCGGGCTCTGGACGCAGAGTCCACAGCACATGGGCAGCGGGCACCTGGCGTGGGGAGCTTTAGTACCACCAAGGGGGGTCGTTACGGGCCCAGGAGAAAGAGCCGTGACCAGTGGGGAGATCGGTCCAGCCCTAGGGATGTGCGAGCCGCTGGAGCTCCGGTCACCCCAACACAGCATCATCCGTCACCATCGTCCACCACTGCGTCACCCCTCAGAGACAGTGGGTGCCCAGCCCCCGCAGAGCAGTCCCCGCCTGAGGCTAAGGGTCAGACTGAAGCTTCAGGCTGCAGAGTGTCTTGGCGCCGCAGCAGGGGGCGCCATCACTGCTCAGTGTCTGGTTTTGTGTCTCTGAGGCCCAAATGGGGTCCTGGGGGTTCAGGACTTTGCCCAGAGCAGTGGAAGACAGAAAGGGGGGCTGGGGGAGGCGTGTGCCCCTGGACTCAGGGTCTCCAGGTGGAGGATGCGAGTCAATCCTGGACCATGGTGGTGGCGCTGTCCTCACGGGAGGTGACAGGCAGGCCCGTGTGTGTCCCCAGGCTCAGCTGCTGTCAGGGGGCCGGATCAGTGAGCGGCCACGTTGGAGGCTCCTTGGCCGTGACCTGTGACTATGGCGCTGGAAGTGGTGGTGCCGAGGGACAGCCTCGGGGTCATGCAGGATCCTTGTACAAACCGATGGAACAGAGCGGGTGGTACAGGGACACCAGGTGACCATCGTGGGCGACCAGAGATGGCGCCAGGTTCACCGTGACCATGGAGCCGCTCAGGCCGGTGATGCGGGCACTTACTGGTGCGGGATTGAGAGAACTGGAACTGATCTGGGGGACCAGGTCAAAGTGATCGTTGGCCCAGGTAGGTGACCGTGTTCCTGTCCCGTGTCCCCTGACCTGCTCTGGGGCTCCTGGGTCCCTCCCTGTCCTCATCTGTCACTCTGTGGGGACTGTCCTGAGCTTGAGTCCTGTCTCTCGCCCATGTGGGCACTGGGGAGAGGGAGGGGCTTCTCTGCGATGCACTGGGGCTCCCCGGACCCCCCCATTGGGCCCCAGCCTTTCAGGGCTCATCGCTCTCTGCACGGCTCGGCTGACTTGTGTGACCTGGTCTGTCTGTCCAGCTCCAAGTACCACCACCAGACCACCACGACCACCAACGCACCCACATCACCAGCCACCACAGAGGAGACCACAGATGCCGCTAGTGTGACCGGTTCCCGCTCCAACACCACATCGTAAGCCAGCTCTGATGCCCTGACCTCCGGCCCATGTCCCTCTGGGCCCCACTGCTCCATGGCACCCCAGTCCTGGGCAGGCTTGTCTCTGGGCCTCGGCTCCACTAGAGACCCTTTAGGGTCCCCGACTTCTCTCTCAGCCCCAGCAGCCCCAAATCCGACACCAAGCATGGATGTGGGATCCCCACTGAGACCCTGCACCTCGCTGCACCCAACTCTCCCATCAGGTGCCCTTTGTCCCCAGATCAGCCAGAATTTATCTTCCCCTCAGTTCCCAGAGCCCGGAATGGGCCCCACTTCTGATCCCTGCTGTGTTGTGCGCAGAGACACACCCTCATGAGGTCGTGGTGTCTGGGTCCGAGACTGCCCCTTTCCCTGAATCACAGCCCCCACTTTACTCTGAGCTGAGATAGAGACATCTGGGGTCCCGGGAAGCGCCTGCTGTGTGATGCAGTGGGGTGGGGGCAGGGTGCACTGTGGCTGGGGCCCCACCATGGGTCCTCGGGGGCCGACTTGCTCCCAGGCAGGAAGATCATGAAGCTGGACTGTCCTGGGTGTTCCGGCCATGGTGGCTCAGCGACCATGAGGGCACTGTCCTGTCCCCGGGCTTCTGTCCCTTCTGTCCCAGCTGTCCCTGCTGTCCCTGGCTCTCATTCCACAGATTGGGACAGAGGCCAGGCTTGGTGCCCACAGCCTCTGCTGCCCTGAAACTTCTAGAAGCGGAGACCCGACCCCTCCAGCCTCGCACCTGACACACTGACCCATTTGCCCAGCCTCCTCCTGAGGCCCCAGACCCCACAGTATACCCCAGTTTTCCTCAGAATCTGCAGGATCCCCACCCCCGTGTCCTTGTTCTGATGTTTCACCTCCCAGTTGCTCAGAAAATGTGAAATGAGGATTTGCTTCCTCTTCGGATCAGCCCTGGAGGCCCCAGCGAGGGCCTCTGGCGGGGGTAAATACAGTCAGATTCGGGGTTCACTGGCTCAGAGGCTTCAGTCCCCACCTGGATGGGTTCATTGATGGGCTGATCCAGGTCCGGGCTTTGAGGCACAGGGGTCCGTCTTGGTGGGTGCTCAGCTGCCCTCACACAGGACATGGCCCAGGGGAGCTGCAGCGCCGGCCAGGGAGAGGCCTGATCTCCCATCACTGTCCCCTCAGGTCCCTGCTCAGAGACGTCCACTTCCTGCTCCTGGTCTTCCTGAAGGTGCCCCTGCTGCTGGCCATGGTGGGGGGCCGTCATCTGGGTCAACTGGCTTTGGTGGGGCCCCAGGAGACGCACTGAGAACCGCCTATCTCCGAGCATTGAAGGGGCTGCACTGAGCGGGCAGCAGGCAGAGCCGGGTGCCCACCCTGCATGCCTGATCCCACCTCCCGAGGCTCTGCCCGCCTGCAGCTGAGTGTCCCCAGGTCCTGCTGAGGAGGCTGCAGTGGTCAGAGACGGGTGATGGGCAGGAGACCCCCCGCAGGTCAAAGGAAGAGGCCAGACCTGGATTTTCCCCAGTGGCAAGTGTGCAGCCTTCCAGCAGAAACAGCTCCTACATGGTGCCCGAGTGACAGCACAGCGGGAGGGCGTCTGCCTTGCTCGAAGCAGAACTGGGTTCCATCCCCAGCATCCCTATAGTCCCCAAGCACCGACAGGAGTAATACCTGAGCAAGAGCCAGGAGTAACAGCTGAGTATTTCTGGGTGACCTAAAAATCCAGACCAAAAAGAAAGAAAGAGAAAAAAGACAGAAGTAAGAGAGGAAAATCGTGGGGTCATGGGGCTAACAGCCTGGTGGACGGAGAGCCTGACTGTCCTCATCTATCACATTTATTGATTAGCATCAGTGAACACTGGGACGACTACAAACATCCTTTACTTGATATCGACTTTTTTTTTTTTTGGGTCACACCCGGCAATGCTCAGGGGCTACTCCTGGCTCTGCACTCAGGAATTACTCCTGGCGGTGCTCGGGGACCATATGGGATGCCGGAATCGAACCCGGGCCAGCACAAGCCGGCCGCGTGCAAGGCAAACGCCCTACCCGCTGGGCTATTGTTCCGGCCCCTTGATATCGACTTTTATATATGAGGGTACAGATCAAATAGAAATAGAAACAGGTTGATTTGAGCACCAGTATAAACGTGGGTTTAATGAACATACATGTAAACAGATGCAAAGCTCTTCCTTCAGGGAAATCCTAGGGGATCCACCCAGGCGCTGGGGTTGGATTGGCAGCAGATTAAAGGAAGCCCCCCCGGCCCCCACTCCCTCTGACTCTGTCTCTGTTTCTCTCCTGTCTCTCCACCTGCTCTCTGGACTCGGTAGGGCAGCACAGCCAGGCACAGGGCCCAGCCCAGCTGGGTCAGGGCCCGGCAGGGGCTGCAGAGTCCAGAGAGGACCCAGACACCCAAGGGAGCTCAGGCTCAGGCAGAGCCCGACACCGCTGTGGCAGTGCTGAGCACAGGAGTCTCAGCGCACACTCGGGGCTTGGCTGGAGACAAGGAAACCGGGTCAGGACGACAGAACAGCTGGGGGCAGCTGGGAGGCCGGGACAGGCACAGGGCACAGCCTAACCCTCGCGCGTGTGGCCGCCGCCACAGTGGACAGGGCCAGAGGGAACAACAGGGCCGGGACCTGCCTCACTCAAGGTGTTGTAGGCAGGCAGACAGGGGGCCCCACATGGCAATAAAAATTCCTGAAGAAGAGATCCAGAGCCACACCTGATTGAAAGCCAGAAACCAAACTTGACAAGACCACTATCAACAATAGACCCTGGGGAAGGGAAGGCCAAAAGGGAATGTGTGCAAGCCCATAGGCCACTGACCCTTTTAAAGGCTTTAGATAACTAACCCTCCTAAGGAAGATACATCAGCCTTCCTGCCCAGCACCCAGCTCACAGAAGACCACTCCCAAAGTGTACTCCCTCTTGGCAACGGGGCCCTAGCAACCTAGGTTAAAGCCCCATATGGGAGTCACTTGGGGAGAAATCTATAAAAGCCGTCCTAAACAAAGGACAGCGTGCAAATGCTGCCTGGGCACACATGTTTCCTGACCCCATGTGGCCGAGCACATGTGGTGCCTGAGCACGTGTGTTGCCCGCATCTCTCCTCTTGAGATGTGTACTCTCGTCGTTCACTCGCTCTCTGTCTTTGCAGTAGCCCGCGTTCCCCCTTAAGCACATTACTCTCTCCTTTCTTTCGTTCCCTCCCCCTTTCCTTAAACCTCCTCAGTAAAACCTATTTTACTTCACTGCTCGTCAAATCCTAAAAAACCTTTTTCTGCGAGAAAAACAAGAAACCTGAGACAGCCCTGGGTAAGGCCTAGGATGACTTACCTTTCCTGCAAAGAGCAATTCCTCGCTCCAGCCTGAGTCCGTGGCTCCGTGAGAAACCTCGGGTGGTGGGGATTAACTCCGTGCCTAGAGATCAAGCTGACATCAAGTGTGTCTTGACAACCACCTGGTGGGGCTGGTGGGGGCTCAGGCCCAAGCCGTGCAGGGGCTCATCGCGCAGACTTTATCAGTCCTTTGCCTGCCCCACGGGTCCCGGGTGGCAGAGGCGGCTGGGGGAGAAAGTGACCCTCTCTCTCCCCTTCCGGTCTCATAAGTCACCCGTGGGTCCACCTGCAACAAAGGGGGGGCGTGAGCTGCGTGGGACGGGACAGGGAAATTGTTCTCGGACCGGCTGTCAGGGACAGGACTGGTGACCCGTTCATGAGGAAAGATACGCCTGGATATCCGGAGATGTGTTTCTCTAAATTTTGATTTTTACTTTTTTATTAGTATGTCCTGATGTTATATGAGCTAGTCAAATTTCATGAAAATAATTCGCTAAATATTGAAAAGAAGAGATCATCTGAAAATAACTCTAGGAAATAAAAGTGTCACTTGTCACTTGTCTTCCACGTTGCTTCATCAGATTTGCTTGAGTGGGTGCCAGTAACGTCTCACATCCATTGGGAACTCACATCACACGTGCTCCTCACACACAACACCTCACAGCGCATCTCAGATGTACACCCCTTCACCACAAACCACGAGTTCCTGACACAGCACGCTATTTAACTCACACCTCACACAAAAGAAAACACACACCTCAGTCTCTCTCCACAAAGGTACAAGCAGGGCTCAGACGCCGGGGTGAGCTCAAAGACAGGCAGGGTTGGATGTAGTTCTCCTTTGGGGGAACTGTTAGGCCCCACAGAGCAATGCCTCAGAGGTGGATCCCCAGTTCAAACACTTACAGGGCCATGAATTTCCTCTGGCCAGCACCTCCTTCCTCTCTTTCTGATAAAGGAGTGGGGCGGCTGAAGAAGGAAGCAGAGAGAGAGTCTGCGAGCAGACAGAGGCCAGCGGAAGGAGCAGGTGAGGGGCTCCATCCTGGCCTGTGCCCACACCAGCCCTGGGAGAAGATGCGGCCACTCGGCCTCCTGGGCCTCCTCTGCTGCCTTTCAGGTGAGTCGCCCCGGCCTGGAGAAGGGCCTGGAGGGTCCCGCAGAGCAGCTCACGCGGTCACGGGGGCCGTGAGGCCTGTGCTGGAGTTTCAGCCCCTGTGCCAGGGTGGGTGGGGCTGGACGCCTGCAGTGGCCTGGGAGTGGGGACTGACCCCGTGTGGGGGGCCAGAAAAGGTGACCTGGGGCAGGGCAGCTTAAGAAACCAGGGAGAGCGTCTGACCCGCAGCGGGTGGCCCCAGAGGACAGAGAAAGGGACCAGTGAGACTCGGTGACTCTCGTAGACGCTCCTGATGGAGGC
The DNA here is from genome assembly GCA_021461705.1 of Cryptotis parvus. Lineage (NCBI taxonomy): Eukaryota > Metazoa > Chordata > Mammalia > Eulipotyphla > Soricidae > Cryptotis > Cryptotis parvus. The sequence goes on along the minus strand of JAJIBD010022206.1, from coordinate 5,376 downwards.
ACAAGGGCCTCATGGCTGGAGCAGGAGCACAGCAGGAGGTGTTTGCCTGTGGCCAATCCAGGGTCTATTTTGGCATCCCATAGGACCTCCGACACCACCAGGAGGAATTTCTGAAGGCAGAGCCAGGCGTAACCCCTGAGCATCGCCGAGGTGGCCCCAAATAAAACCAAAAAATAAATCAAACCCAAAGTGGTTCGTGGGCAACAGCTGGGCTCTGGACACAGAGTCCACAGCACATGGTCAGCAGGCACCTGGTGTGGGGAGATTCGGTACCACCAAGGGGGTCGCTACGGGCCCAGGAGAAAGAGCCGTGACCAGTGGGGAGATCGGCCCATCCCTAGGGGATGTGCTGCAGTCACTGGAGCTCTGGTCACTCCAATACAGCATCATCCGTCACCATCGCCCACCACCCAGCACCCCTCAGAAACAGTGGGTGCCCAGCCCCGCAGAGCAGTCCACTCCTGAGGCTAAGGGTCAGGCTGAAGCTTCAAGCTGCAGAGGGTCTCAGCACCCAGCAGGGGGCGCCATCACTGCTCAGTGTCTGATTTTGTGTCTCTGAGGCACTTATGGGGTCCTGGGGGTTCTAGACATTGCCCAGAGCAGTGGAGGACAGACAGCAGGGCTGGGGAGGCGTGTGCCCCTGGGCTCGGGGTCTCCAGGTGGAGGATGCGAGTGAATCCCTAGACCCTGGTGGTGGCGCTGTCCTCACGGGAGGTGACAGGCTCGGGTTTGTCCCCAGGCTCAGCTGCCCTCAGGCAACCTGGAGCCGTGAGCGGCCACGTTGGAGGCTGCTTGGCCGTGACCTGTCACTATGGCGCTGGCTATGAAGGGCACAGGAAGTGGTGGTGCCGAGGGGCAGCCTGGGAGCCATGCAGGATCCTTGCACAAACCGATGGAACAGAGCGGGTGGTGTGGGGAGACCGGGTGACGATCTGGGACGACCAGAGATGGCGCAGGTTCACCGTGACCATGGAGAGGCTCAGGCCCGATGACATGGGCACATGCTGGTGCGGGATTAAGAGAACTGGAGCTAATCTGGGGATCCAGGTCAAAGTGACCGTCGGCCCAGGTAGGTGACCATGTCCCTGTCCCGTGTCCTCTAGCCCTGCTCTGGGGCTCCTGGGTCCCTCCCTGTCCTCATCTGTCACTCTGGGGGACTGTCCTGGGCTTGAGTCCTATCTCTCGCCCATGGGGGGCACTGGTGAGGGGAGGAGGGGCTTCTCTGCAATGCTCTGGGGGTCCCCGGACTCCTGTTGGGCCCCAGCCTTTCAGGGCTCATCGATCTCTGCACAGATCGGGGCTGGCTGGGCAGACGGAGCCGTGTGTGACCTGGTCTGTCTGTCTGCTCCAACTACCACCACCACGACCACCACGACCACCAACGCACCCACATCACCAGACGCCACAGAGGAGACCACAGATACCACTAGTGTGACAGGTTCCGCCTCCACCACCACATCGTAAGCCAGCTCTGATGCTCTGACCTCGGCCCAGGTCCCGCTTGGGCCCCACTGCACCATGGGAGACCCCCAGTCCCGGGCAGGGGCTTTTCTCTGGGCCTCGGCTCCACTAGAGACCCTTTAGGTCACCGACTTCTCTCTCAGCCCCAGCGGCCCCAAATCCGACACCAAGCATGGATGTGGGATCCCCACTGAGACCCTGAACCTCGCTGCACCCAACCCTCCCATCAGGCCCTTTGTCCCCAGATCTGCCAGAGTTTATCTTCCCCTCAGCTCCCAGAGCCTGGGATGGGCCCTACTTCTGATCCCTCTTGAGGTCATGTTCTCTGGGTCCGATACAGCCCCTTTCCCCTGAATTGCCTCCCCCACTTTACTCTGAGCCGAGACAGAGACATCTGGGGGGTCCCAGGGGAAGCGCCTGCTGTGTGATGCAGGGGGGGGGGGGGCAGGTTGCACCGTGGCTGGGCATCCAGCATGGGTCCTTAGGGGGCCGACTTGCACCCAGGCAGGAAGACCATGATGCTGGAGTGTCCTGGGTGTCCCGACCCCAGGGGTCCGCGGCCATGAGGGCACTGTCCTGTCCCCGGGTCTGTCCCAGCTGTCCGTGCTGTCCCTGCTGTCCCCGGTTCTCATTCCACAGAGCGGGACAGAGGCCAGGCTTAGTGCCAACATCCTCTGCTGCCCTGAAGCTTCTAGAAGCAGAGACTCGACCCTCCAGCCTCGAATCCTGAACACACTGACCCATTTGCCCCAGCCTCCTCCTGAGGCCCCAGACCCCACAGTAGACCCCAGTTTTCCTCAGAATCTGCTGGTTCTCACCCCGCCCCCACCCTTGTTCCGATGATTCTCCTCCCAGTTGCTCAGAAAATGTGAAATGAGGGATTTGCTTCCTCTTCGGATCAGCCCTAGAGGCCCCAGGGAGGGTCTGTGGAGGGGTAAATACAGTCAGATTCGGGGTTCACTGGCTCAGAGGTTATCAGTCCCCACCTGGATAGATTCATTGATGGGCTGATCCAGGTCTGGGCTGTGAGGCCCAGGGTCCGTCGTCGTGGGCGCTCAGCTGCCCTCACACAGGAGATGGCCCAGGGGAGCTGCAGCGCCGGCCTGGGAGGGGCCTGATCTCCTGTCACTGTCCTCCTCAGGTCCCTGCTCAGAGACGTCCACTTCCTGCTCCTGGTCTTCCTGAAGGTGCCCCTGCTGCTGGCCATGGTGGGGGCCGTCCTCTGGGTCAACTGGCTTTGGTGGGCCCAAAAAACAGTGCAAGAACCTCCAATTACCGAGCATTGTGTGGCCCCAGAGTATGCGTGCCAGGCATAGCCGGGTGCCCACCCTGCATATCCGGTGCCCACCTCCCGAGACACTGCCCACCTGTAGCTGAGTGTTCCCAGGTCCTGCTGAGGGGGCTGCATTCCTCAGAGCGGGACAGAGTCCGGACTGGTGTCCACAGCCTCCGCTGCCCTGAAGCTTCTAGAAGCAGAGACCCGACCCCTCCAGCCTCGAACCCTGGACACAGTGACCCCATTTGTCCCAGCTTCTAGAAGCAGAGACCACCCCTCCAGCTTCAAACCCTGGACACAGTGACCCCATTTGTCCCTGCTTCTAGAAGCAGAGTCCCCAGCACTCGCACGGGGCTGGTCAGAGACGGGTGAAGGGGCAGGGAGACCCCCCGCAGGTCAGAGGAAGAGGCGAGGTCTGGATTTTCCCAGGGGACCTTCTGCAGCCTTGCAGCAGAAAAAGCAACTGGCATGGGGCCAGAGCCAAGGCACAGCAGGGAGGGCATCTGCCTTGCTCACGTCGACCCGGGTTCCATCCCCAGCATCCCTTAGGGTCCCTCAGGCACCGCCAGGAGTAATAACTGAGCAAGAGCCAGGAATAACCTCTGAGCATTGCTGGGTGACCCAAAAAGCCAAACAAACAACAACAACAAAAAACCAAACCAAAAAAAAAAGACGGAAATAAGAGAGGAAAAGCATGGGGTCAGTGAGCTGACAGCCTCGTGGACGGAGAACAGGAGTGTCCCCAACATATACGATTTTTTGATGAGAATCACTAAACACTGGGATGACTACAAACATCCTTTACTTGATATAGAGTTTTACATATCTGAGAGTGCTGATCAAATAGAAATAGAAACGGGTTTATTTAAGCATCCATATACACGTGGGTTTAATGAACATACATGTAAACAGATGCAAAGCTCTTCCTTCAGGGAAATCCTAGGGGATCCACCCAGGCCCCAGCCCCCCCACTCCCTCTGACTCTGTCTCTGTTTCTCTCCTGTCTCTCCACCTGCTCTCTGGACTCTGTAGGGCAGCACAGCCAGGCACAGGGCCCAGCCCAGCTGGGTCAGGGCCCGGAAGGGGGCTGCAGAGTCCAGAGAGGGCCCAGACACCAGGGAGCTCAGGCTCAGGCAGGCCCAGACACTACTGTGACAGTGCTGAGCGGAGTCTCAGCGCTCACTCAGGCTTGGGTGGAGACTAGGAAACCGGGTCAGGACTCCAGAACTGCTGGGGGCAGCTGTGAGGCCGGGACAGGCCCAGGGCACAGCCTCACCCACGCGCGTGTGGCCGCCGCTGCAGAGTGGACACGGCCAGAGGAGCAGCAGGGCCTGGACCTGCCTCACTCACGGGAGGTTCGTAGCTGCGTGGGACGGGACATGGAAGTAGTTCACGGACCAGCAGTGTCAGGGACTGGACTGGTGACCCGTTCACGGGGAAGAGAAGCCTGGACATCCGGAGAGGGATCGGCCCCTCCACTGTTCTGCACAATAAACTAACTTTCAGTCTTCAGAGGTTCGTATGGAAATACTCACAGCCCTCAAGAACGCCAGCACCGGAAAATCCGCTTCACGCTAACAACACCACAGCTTTGTGTCATGTACGCCACACATACTCCACACAGCAAAGCGCAAATTCCTCCCGAGATCATTCCCAGACACACACAGTGCCTCAGACGCTCACTTCACACACGTCCCCAAAGACACTCTCGTCACAAATGGACTTCAGTCACGACCCCACCTGCCTCACCCAGTCCGATGCCCCCTACTCCCCAGACCCTGAGACCCGCAGTGCTTAACGCCGCCCTGCACCGCCCTGTGGAGGGCCTGTGAGGGATTGGCAGCTGTGGGCAGGCCCCTAGGGAAGGAACCTCAGAGCTGGGCCCGTGAGGGCAGGCGGTGTGTGAGGTTGATGCCATTCCCCAAACTGTGGCCCGCGGACCAGTTCCTGTGGAAAGGCAGATCCGGCCCCTGGGGTCTGCCCCGTGAGCCCAGCGCCGGGGATGCGCCCTCACGGGTCAGGACCCCCATCCCTGGCGGCGACAGAGCACCTCGAGAGGCGCGGGAGGGGCGGGCCGAGGCGCTTCCTGGGCTCTTTGCAGCATGTTGTGGCCGAGTGTGAGCGAGACCCGGGAACCAGACAGGAAGGGCCACCTGGGCAGGGCGCTGGAGCCCCGGGTCCAGCACCAGCAAACTCTGCGCCCACGAGCGGCCAGGGAAGGGAGGGCTGAAGGGTCAGGAGCAGGCTGAGGAGCTCCTGAGGCGGGCTGGGGGCGCCGGTGCGGGGCTCTGGAGGCCGGGGAGCCGCTCCTCAGTCTGACACAAGCCCGGCCTCTGCCCCACCCGGCTGTGAGCTTGGCCAGCACAAGCCGCAGCCCCGGGCTCAGGCCAGGCCTGAGGCTCTCGTAAAGGCCAGACGAGCACGGAAATGTGGGGCCTCACCCCGCCTGCACCCGTGGAGCCTGAGGGTTGACACCCGCCCACGCCTCCTCATCTGCACTGGCTGAGGGTGGCAGGTGCGAGGAGAGGGTCCCTACGTGAGGAGACCTGGGTGAGGGGCCAGAGCGGCTATAGCCTTGGTCCCCCTGACCCAATCCCCAACCTCCTGCCTGGGGCAGGGACAAGCTCAGGGCCCACCTT
>JAJIBD010022205.1:0-25083 GCA_021461705.1 Cryptotis parvus | reverse complement strand
GACTGGTGACCCGCTCATGAGAAAGATACGCCTGATATCCGGAGATGTGTTTTCAAATTTTGATTTTTTACTTTTTATTAGTATGTCCTGACGTTATATGGAGCTAGTCAAATTTCATGAAAATAATTACAAATATTAGTGAAGAGATCATCTGAAAATAAATCTAGGAAATAAAAAGTGTCACTTGTCACTTGTTCGTTGTTCATCAATTTGCTTGAGTAAGCTAGCACCGTCTACATCCATTGGGAACTGCCATCACACGTGTTCCTCACACACAACACCTCAGCGCATCTCAGATGTACAATTCTTCACCACAAAACCACGAAGTTCTTGACACAGTACGCTTATTTAACTCACACCTCACAACAAAAGAAAAACACACCTCAGTCTCTCTCCACACAGGTAACAGGGCTAGGACGCCCGGTGAGCCTGGCAAGACAGGCAGGGTTGGATGTAGTTCTCTTGGGGGGAACTGTTAGGCCCTACAGAGCAATGCCTCAGAGGTGGATCCCCCAGTTCAAACACTTTCAGGGCCATGAATTTCCTCTGGCCAGCGCCTCCTTCCTCTCCTTTCTGATAAAGGAGTGGGAGCAAAGGCTGTAAAGGAAGCAGGAGAGAGAGTATTCTTGAGTGTGACAGAGGCCAGGAAGGAGCAGGTGTGAGGGGCTCCTGGTCCTGGCCTGTGCCAGCCTCCACACCCAGCCCTGGGAGAAGATGCGGCCACTCGCGCCCTGGGCCTCCTCTGCTGCCTTTCAGGTGAGTCGCCCGGCCTGGAGAAGGGCCTGGGGGGTCCAATAGCAGCTCACGCGGTCACGGGGGCCGTGAGGCCTGTGCTGGAGTTTCAGCCCCTGTGCCAGGGGTGGGTGGGGCTGGACGCCTGCAGTGGCCTGGGAGGGGACTGACCCCGTGTGGGGGGCCAGAAAGGCGACCTGGGGGCAGGGGCAGCTTAAGAAACCAGGAGAGCGTCTGACCTGCAGCGGTGGCCCCAGAGGAAGAGAAAGGACAGTGAGACTCGAGTGACTCTCGGAGACGCTCCTGATGGAGGCACAAGGGCCTCATGGCTGGAGCAGGAGCACAGCAGGAGGTGTTTGCTCAGGCCAATCCAGGGTCTATTTTTGGCATCCCATAGACCTCCGACACCACCAGGAGGAATTTCTGAAGGCAGAGCCAGGCGTAACCCTGGGCATCGCCCAGTGTGGCCCCAAATAAAACCAAAAAATAAATCAAACCCAAAGTGGTTCGTGGGCAACAGCTGGGCTCTGGACACAGAGTCCACAGCACATGGTCAGCAGGCACCTGGTGGGGAGATTCGGTACCACCAAAGGGGGTCGTTCACGGGCCCAGGAGAAAGAGCCGTGACCAGTGGGGAGATCGCCCATCCCTAGGGATGTGCTGCAGTCACTGGAGCCCGGTCACTCCAAACAGCATCATCCTTCACCATCGCCCACCACCCGGCACCCCTCAGAAACAGTGGGTGCCCAGCCCCTGAGAGCAGCCCACTCTGAGTTTAAGGGTCAGGCTGAGGCTTCAGGCTGCAGAGGGTCTCAGCACCCAGCAGGGGGCTCCATCACTGCTCAGTGTCTGATTTTGTGTCTCTGAGGCACTTATAGGTCCTAGGTTCGGACATTGCCCAGAGCAGTGGAGGACAGACAGCAGGGCTGGGGGAGGCGTGTGCCCCTGGGCTCGGGTCCAGGTGTGAGGATGCGAGTGAATCCTAGACCCTGGTGGTAGGCGCTGTCCTCACGGGAGGTGACAGGCTCGGGTTTGTCCCTAGGCTCAGCTGCCCTCAGGCAACCTGGAGCCGTGAGCGGCCACTTGGAGGCTGCTTGGCCGTGACCTGTCACTATGGCTGGCTATGAAGGGCACAGGAAGTGGTGGTGCCGAGGGGCAGCCTGGGAGCCATGCGGATCCTTGCACAAACCGATGGAACAGAGCGGGTGGTGTGGGGAGACCGGGTGACGATCTGGGACGACTCCAGAGATGGCGAGGTTCACCGTGACCATGGAGAGGCCCAGCCCGATGACATGGGCACATGCTGGTGCGGGATTAAGAGAACTGGAGCTAATCTGGGGATCCAGGTCAAAGTGACCGTCGGCCCAGTTAGGTGACCATGTCCCTGTCCGTGTCCTCTAGCCCTGCTCTGGGGCTCCTGGGTCCCTCCCTGTCCTCATCTGTCACTCTGGGGGACTGTCCTGGGCTTGAGTCCCATCTCTCGCCCATGGGGGCACTGGTGAGGGGAGGGGCTTCTCTGTGCAATGCCTCTGGGGGCTCCCGGACTCCTGTTGGGCCCCAGCCTTTCAGGGCTCATCGATCTCTGCACAGATCGGGCTGGCTGGGCAGACGGAGCCGGTGTGACCTGGTCTGTCTGGTCTGCTCAACTACCACCACCACGACTCACCACGACCACCAACGCACCCACATCACCAGACGCCACAGAGGAGACCACAGATGCCACTAGTGTGACAGGTTCCCGCTCCACCACCACATCGTAAGCCAGCTCTGATGCTCTGACCTCGGCCCAGGGTCCCGCTGGCCCCACTGCACCATGGGGAGACCCCAGTCCCGGGCAGGGTCTCTGGGCCTCGGCTCCACTAGAGACCCTTTAGGTCGACTGCTCTCTCAGCCCCAGCGGCCCCAAATCCGACACCAATGGATGTGGATCCCCACTGAGACCCGGCACCTCCGCTGCACCCAACCCTCCCATCAGGCCCCTTTGTCCCCAGATCTGCCAGAGTTTATCTTCCCTCAGCTCCCGGAGAGCCTGGATGGGCCCTACTTCTGATCCCTCTTAGGTCATGTTCTCTGGGTCCGATACAGCCCCTTTCCCTGGATGCCTCCCCCACTTTACTCTGAGCCGAGACAGAGACATCTGGGGTCCCAGGGAAGCGCCTGCTGTGTGATGCAGTGGTGGGGGCAGGTTGCACTGTGGCTGGGCATCCAGCATGGGTCCTTGCCGGGGCCGACTTGCACCCAGGCAGGAAGACCATGATGCTGGAGTGTCTGGGGTGTCCCGACCCAGGGTCCGGCGGCCATGAGGGCACTGTCCTGTCCCCGGTCTGTCCCAGCTGTCCGTGCTGTCCCTGCTGTCCCCGGTTCTCATTCCACAGAGCGGACAGAGGCCAGGCTTAGTGCCAACATCCTCTGCTGCCCTGAAGCTTCTAGAAGCAGAGACTCGACCCCTCCAGCCTCGAATCCTGAACACATGGACCCATTTGCCCCAGCCTCCTCCTGAGGCCCCAGACCCCACAGTAGACCCCAGTTTTCCTCAGAATCTGCTGTTCTCCCACCCCACCCCTTGTTCCGATGATTCTCCTCCCAGTTGCTCAGAAAATGTGAAATGAGGATTTGCTTCCCTCTTCGATCAGCCCCAGCCCCAGGGAGGGTCTGTGGAGGTGTAAAACAGTCAGATTCGGGTTCACTGCTCAGAGGTGATCAGTCCCCACCTGGATAGATTCATTGATGGGCTGATCCAGGTCTGGGCTATGAGGCCCAGGGTCCGCTGCGTGGGCGCTCAGCTGCCCTCACACAGGAGATGGCCCAGGGGAGCTGCAGCGCGGCCTGGGAGGGGCCTGATCTCCTGTCACTGTCCTCCTCAGGTCCCTGCTCAGAGACGTCCACTTCCTGCTCCTGGTCTTCCTGAAGGTGCCCCCTGCTGCTGGCCATGGTGGGGGCCGTCCTCTGGGTCAACTGGCTTTGTGGGCCCAAAAAAAACAGTGCAAAGAACCTCCACTACCGAGCATTGTGTGGCCCCAGAGTATGCAGCCAGGCATAGCCGGGTGCCCACCCTGCATATCCGTAGCCCACCTCCCGAGACACTTCGCCCACCTGTAGCTGAGTGTTCCCAGGTCCTGCTGAGGGGCTGCATTCCTCAGAGCGACAGAGTCCGGACTGGTGTCCACAGCCTCCGCTGCCCTGGAAGCTTCTAGAAGCAGAGACCCGACCCCTCAGCCTCGAACCCTGGACACAGTGACCCCATTTGTCCCAGCTTCTAGAAGCAGAGACCGACCCTCCAGCTTCAAACCCTGGACACAGTGACCTATTTGTCCCCGCTTCTAGAAGCAGAGTCCCCAGCACTGCACGGGGCTGGTCAGAGACGGGTGAAGGGGCAGGAGACCCCGGAGGTCAGAGGAAGAGGCGAGGTCTGGATTTTCCTGGGGACCTTCTGCAGCCTTGCAGCAGAAAAAAGCAACTGGCATGGGGCCAGAGCCAAGGCACAGCAGGGAGGGCATCTGCCTTGCTCACGTCGACCCGGTTCCATCCCCAGCATCCCTTAGGGTCCCTCAAGCACCGCCAGGAGTAATAACTGAGCAAGAGCCAGGAATAACCTCTGAGCATTGCGGGTGACCCAAAAAGCCAAACAAACAACAACAAAAAAAAACAAACAAAAAAAAAAAAAAGACGGAAATAAGAGAGGAAAAGCATGGGGTCAGTGAGCTGACAGCCTCCGTGGACGGAGAACAGGAGTGTCCCCAACATATACGATTTTTTGATGAGAATCACTAAACACTGGGATGACTACAAACATCCTTTACTTGATATAGAGTTTTACATATCTGAGAGTGCTGATCAAATAGAAATAGAAACGGTTTATTTAAGCATCCATATACACGTGGGTTTAATGAACATACATGTAAACAGATGCAAAAGCTCTTCCTTCAGGGAAACTTAGGATCCACCCAGGCCCCAGCCCCCCACTCCCTCTGACTCTGTCTCTGTTTCTCTCCTGTCTCTCCACCTGCTCTCTGACTCTGTAGGGCAGCACAGCCAGGCACAGGGCCCAGCCCAGCTGGGTCAGGACCCGGCAGGGCTGCAGAGTCCAGAGAGGGCCCAGACACCCAAGGGAGCTCAGGCTCAGGCAGGGCCAGACACCACTGTGACAGTGCTGAGTCTCAGCGCTCACCAGGGCTTGGTGGAGACTAGGAAACCTGGTCAGGACTCCAGAACTGCTGGGGGGGCTGTGAGGCCGGACAGGCCCAGGGCACAGCCTCACCCACGCGCGGTGGCCGCCGCTGCAGAGTGGACACGGCCAGAGTGAGCAGCAGGGCCTGACCTGCCTCACTCACGGAGGTTCGTAGCTGCGTGGGACGGGACGCGAAGTAGTTCACGGACCAGCAGTGTCAGGGACAGGACTGGTGACCCGTTCACGGGGAAGAGAAGCCTGGACATCCGGAGAGGGATCGGCCCTCCACTGTTCTGCACAATAAACTAACTTTCAGTCTTCAGAGGTTCGGATGGAAATACTCACAGCCCTCAAGAACGCCAGCACCGGAAAATCCGCTTCACGCTAACAACACCACAGCTTTTGTGTCATGTACGCCACACATACTCCCACACAGCAAAGCGCAAATTCCTCCCGAGATCATTCCCAGACACACACACAGTGCCTCAGACGCCACTTCACACACGTCCCCAAAGACACTCGTCACAAATGGACTTCAGTCACGACCCCCACCTGCCCTCACCCAGTCCGATGCCCCCCTACTCCCAGACCCTGAGACCCCGCAGTGCTCAACGCCGCCTGCACCGCCCTGTGGAGGGCCTGTGAGGGATTGGGCAGCTGTGGGCAGGCCCATAGCGGAAGGAACCTCAGAGCTGGGCCCCGTGAGGGCAGGCGGTGTGTGAGGTTGATGCCATTCCCCAAACTGTGGCCCGCGACCAGTTCCTGTGGAAAGGCAGATCCGCCCCCTGCGTCTGCCCTCGGGAGCCCAGCGCCCGGGGATGCGCCCTCACGGGTCAGGGACCCCCCCATCCCTGGCGGCGACAGAGCACCTCGAGAGGCGCGGGGAGGGCGGCCGAGGCGCTGCCTGGGCTCTTTGCAGCATGTTGTGGCCGAGTGTGAGCGAGACCCGAACCAGACAGGAAGGGCCACCTGGGCAGGGCTGCTGGAGCCCCGGTCCAGCACCAGCAAACTCTGCGCCCCACGAGCGGCCAGGGAAGGAGAGGGCTGAAGGGGTCAGGAGCAGGCTGAGGAGCCCCTGAGGCGGGGCTGGGGCGCCGGTGCGGGGGGGCTCTGGAGGCCGGGGGGCCGCTCCTCAGTCTGACACAAGCCCGGCCTCTGCCCCACCTGGCTGTGAGCTGGGCCAGCACAAGCCGGGAGCCCCGGCTCAGGCCAGCCTGAGGCTCTCGCTAAAGGCCAGACGAGCACGGAAATGTGGGGCCTCACCCTGCCTGCACCCGTGAGCCTGAGGGTTGACACCCGCCCACGCCCCTCATCTGCACTGGCTGAGGGTGGCAGGTGCGAGGAGAGGGTCCCTACGTGAGGAGACCTGGGTGAGGGGCCAGAGCGGCTATAGCCTTGGTCCCCCTGACCCAATCCCCAACCTCCTGCCTGGGGCAGGGACAAGCTCAGGGCCCACCTTCCCCTGCCTCGCCCCTCAGGCCCTGCCCGCCCTCACAGGCCCCGCCCCGCCTCACAGGCCCCGCCCGCCCTCAAGTCCTGACCTCTCCCTGACAGGCGCCGCCCTCGCCCTCACAGGCCCCGCCCCTCACAGGCCCCTGCCCCGCCCCAGGCCCCCGCCTCGCCTCCAGGCCCCGCCGCCCCTCACAGGCCCCTGCCCTCGCCCTCACAGGCCCCTGCCCTCGCCCCTCACAGGCCCCTGCCTCGCCCCTCACAGGCCCCGCCCCCCCCTCACAGGCCCCTGCCCTTGCCCTCACAGGCCCCGCCCTCCCCCTCACAGGCCCCGACTTCGCCCTCTCCAGGCCCCTGCCTCGCCCTCACGGCCCTGCCCGCCCTCACAGGCCCCGCCCGCCCTCACAGGCCCCTGCCCCGCCCCTCACAGGCCCCTGCCCGCCCTCACAGGCCCCCGCCCCCAGGCCCCTGCCCCGCCCTCACGGCCCCGCCCGCCCTCGGCCCCGCCGCCCTCACAGGCCCCGCCCCCCGCCCCACAGCCCCGCCCGCCTCCAGGCCCCGCCCGCCCCTCACAGGCCCCGCCCCGCCCTCACAGGCCCCGCCTCGCCCTCACAGGCCCCGCCTCGCCCTCACAGGCCCCTCTGCTTCCTGGGGAGCCGCGCCACCCTGAGCCTCCTCGCTGTGACCCCCACCGGCACCCCAGGTTCTGGGTCTCCCCCCCCTGTCGCCCTGTAAGAAAGTGTCCCCGAGTGGGGTCTCGCGGCGTGTGCCTGCTGGACCCAGCCATGACCGCGGCAGGACTCATGAGGGATCCTGTGGGCTCACGGGCCGCAGGCCCGAGGGTCTCCCCAGGCCCCTGCAGTCATTCCTCTTCCTGGTCTGGAACCCCAGACGCGGCGAAGGAGGGGGATGTGAAGAGCTCAGTGAGTCGGGCAAGTCGCTGGACCTGAGCAGACGGGGACCCTGCACCCCTCTCCCCTGCCCCCGTCTCGCTTCTCCTTTCCCCCGGCCTCCCCAGTGTGCGGCCGCCGGCTCCGGGACTGGACAGGGTCGGGGCAGGTCTGTGAAGGGTCCGGTGCAGGCGCCGCCACATCCTGTGAAGCGCTCACGGCCCCTCTGCGGGTCTCTGCGCCTGCCCCGGCCTGTGCTCGTCACTGAGTTCTGAGGGACTCACGTGTCTCTCTCGGGTCTCTGTGCCCCATGGGGCCCGGGCTGTGGGGGCAAAACGCAGAGGTGGCTTTTGGACCAAACAGGACCGAACCCCATTCCTGTCCTGGCCACTGTGCTCCCCGGGAGAGGGAGGAGAGTTACGGGGTGAGGGACAGGCCCTGCCTCTCAGTGCAGACACTTTGGGGGGGGACAGGGAGGGAGCCACGAGCACATGGCCGCCTCCAGGAAGCGCCCTGACAAGTTTGGGGGATCCAGGACCCACACGGGCTGGCCCTGAAATGGGCCATGTTGGGAACGTCCCATGTTGGGCAGGTCCCATGTTGGGCACGCCCCAGCACGGACACCCCCGACCATCGCTGGTGCCCGCAGCCAGGACCTCCCTTCCCTGGACCCCTCTCCCTGCAGCGGAGTTTGACCCCAGCCCCTTCCACCCATCTGCTCTGGGCAGGTGCCCCCAGCTCTCCACTGGGAGCCTCACTTTAGCTGGATGACCTGGACCCCAAACATTGGCTCCTGGGGCAGAGCAATAGGACAACAGGCGGGTGCTGCCTTCACGCGGGCTGATGCGGATTCAACCCTGCAAACCATACAGTGCCCGGAGCCCTCCAGGAGTGATCCATGGGCTCAGGCCAGGGTAAGCCCCTGAGCACTGCTGGGATGGCCAAAAAACAAGCAAAATAGAAAAGAAACAAAACCAAGCATGGTCACCTGAACCCTGGACAGAGGGCAGCGTGCCGGGCGCCCACCGTGGAGCGGGACACCCACAGCCCGGCAGGGGAGCCCGAATAGAAGGAGGGTCTGCGCCGGCCCCACAGCCCCGGGTTCACACTCCAGTGTTCGCCATCGGCACCCATCAAGGCACCAGAGGCCGGTTCTGGGAGGTGGGTCCCTGCCCTCACGTTGCTCTTCCCCCACCCCGCCCAGCCGCCTGCTCTGACACTTCGGGGGGGAATGGCCAAGGAGGAAGCAAGAGCGAGAGAGTGAGAGAGCGGAAGGGGAAAGGTGAGGGGGCTCTGGCTGGGCCCAACCCCAGCCTCGAGAGAAGATGCGGCCACTCGCGTTCCTCGTCCTCCTCTGCTGCCTTTCCTGTGAGTCCAGCCTGGCCTGGGAGATGGGGCCCTGCAGGGGTCCCCCTGACCAGCTCACCCCAGTTTCCACGGAATCTCCATCTGGGGGGGGGCTGGGGACTGTCCAGTGCAGTGACCCCGAAAGGCTGAGTCATGGTGGGCTGCACAAGGATCCGCCCAGGCAGAGCTGCTGACCCCAGCGGGTGGCCACAGTGGGTCGGATTGAGGCATCCAATGGAGGCAGTGCAGAGGCCAGCGCCCACTCCTGTGGCCTCTCTGTCCCCGTGGGTGTTGGGGACCCGGGAAGGAGGACAAGGGCACAGGGGGAAAGTGGGAGACTTCGGGACAGTTGGGGAGACGGCGCTGGATGCTGGAGCTAGGAGAAGGCGGCAGCCCGAGTCCCGGGAACGGCGGAGGTAGAGAAGGGCCGAGGAATCCCCGCAGCTGAGCCAACACAGCCTGGGAGATGGCTCGTGGCGAGGCTTCAGGGGCCCCGGAAGGACACTGGGGCGGGAGGTGGCCATCCCATTCCGAGCAGGCCTGGACACTGCAGCCGCAGGGCCCCCAGGGGACCCGAGGCTTCCCTCCAGGTGAAGCTCATCCTCGGGAACTTCACCTGCCCAAGCCTCTGCTCTCGGGCCCTGTGGCTGAGGCCTCCAGGCCCCCTCGAATCCGGGTGGGCGACCTCCCCACTCCTGGCTCTTCCACTCCCGGAACCCTCACGCCACACCCAGGAACCACCTCTGCCGCCGTGAGGCTCAGCCCAGAACTTTTTTTTTGTTTGTTTTAATAATAATAACCCTGCCAATCTGATCTCCCTTTATTATTTTTTTTAACATTTTATTATACCACCGTGAGATATACAATTACAACGTTGTTCATGCTTGAGGGTTTCAGTCACACAGTGTTCCAGCACCCCGCCTCCACCAGTGCCCCTCAACCACCACCCATGTCCCCAATTCCCTCCCCCTCCCACATCCTGCCTAAATGGCAGGTTCTTTATCTCCTCTCTCTCTCCCTCTCTCTCTCTCCTTCTCCCACACATTGTGGGTTGCACTATGTAGACTTAGAAGCCATCATTTGCATTTTTTGTCTGTATTTAATGCTCAGTTCTATGTTGGTATCAGACCTTTAGACATTTATTCACACATGTTCCCTTCTCTATCTTACCTAACCTCCTGACTCCCACTCGCTTGTGGTAATTTCCACTTTTGGTAAGATCACCTGGTATATTTATGTCATGCAAATGAATGCAGTCATTCTATGTCTCTCTCTTTCCTTCTGAGTAATTTCACTCAACATGATTCTTTCCATGTCCATCCATTTATAGGAAAATTTCATAACTTCATTTTTTTCTGACAGCTGCATAGTATTCCATTGTGTAGATGTACCACAGTTTCTTTGTCCAGTCATCAGTTCTCGCAGCCCAGACACTTTTAACTCCAGCTGGACTGACCAGTTAAAAACTGGACTTTCTGGGTGTGGGGGCCACAGTCGAGGCCACTTGACATCTCCAAAGTCTGCAGCTCTGACAATCGACCGGTAACACACTACAGTGATAGATGTGATGTAGGATCCAACGTCACAACCAACAAAAGCACTAACACAGGGGCTTAACTTGTGAAAAGCACTTTAGTAATCCTCTGCCCAGGGCTTAATATCTACCTGGTGAGATATAACTTTCACTGACTTTTTCTAAGGAAGTAGTTTTTGATCATTCTGTTAGTGGCTTTTGTGTAACAAGCTTTTGTGTAACGATATAAAATAAATTACTTGGTGCTGAAATGAGCCAGGTTTGACGGCTGAAGGGGAAAACGGAGACAGCAGCACAGGGAAGGTGCCAGTGGTTGTGGTGTTGAAATGTTGGATGCTGGTAACAATTTTTGTGAACAGCTCTGTAAGCCATGTTATTAAATAAGGTGTTGGGATGCAGGGAAAGTTCTCTGTGACGCACAATCCTGAGGTTATAGAACGGGGCTCCAGGTATGGTTTGGTAGCTTTTTTTTTTTTTTTTGCATTTTTGGGTCACACCTGTGATGCTCAGGGGTTACACCTGGCTCCTGCACTCAGTGATTACTCCTGGTGGTGCTCAGGGGACCATATGGGATGCCGGGATCAACCTTGGTTGGCACATGCAAGGCAAACGCCTCCCCCGCTGTGCTGTCATTCAGTCCACAATGGTGGTAGCGCTGACTTTGAGGTGTGATAACTCCCAATTGTAATAGTATTTTTAGCCTTCACTCTATCAAGGGAAACAATAATCTTTTTAATTTATTTGTCATGTATTTTTCTCTATTCTTTGATTTTTTTTTATGTCAAAAAACCAGTAACAATTATAGACCCTCATTCCCATGACCTGAAGGAATGGTCTGAGGCTCTTCATGTTCCTGGAGTGAACAGATGCCTTTGGACTACACTAGTTCGCGACAGGACATAAGGAGATGCTACCAGTGGCCCGCTCGGCAAATCAATGTATAACGGGAAGACAAGTGATAAAAGTCATACTAGTGATGTCCTAAGGTTATTTTTTGTATCTAGTCAAATTTCATGAAAATAATTAGCTAAATATTGAAAAGAATTCATCTGAAAATCGCTCTCAGGAAATAAAAGTGACTTGAAATAATTTTGATTTGAGATACATTAAACCATGCTATAATTAGATAACATAAAATATAGACAATGTATCACTGTCTTCCCGTTCATCATCGATTTGCTCGAGCGGGCCCCAGTAACATCTCCATAGTCCTATCTCATGCTAGTAGAGCCCAAGGCATCTGCTTGCTCCAGGAACATAAAGAGCCTCAATCCATTCCGGAATGAGGTCTGTAATTGTTACTGGTATTTGGCATATATATCAAATACAACACGGGTAGCTTGCCGGGCTCTGCCATGCAGGTAGCATACTCTTGTAGGCATCTCTAAGTCCAGCATTTATTGATGAACCGAGTGGCCCCAAGCTGCCAAGGTGAGCTGGGCCGCGATAGGCTGGTCTGCTGGGTGGAGGTCTGACGAGGGGGAAGTCCGGATGTGGAAAATGGAGGCCCTCATGGAGTGGGGGGTCGTCTGGCTTGTTGCGAGGCTCTGCTGGGGTGGTGGGCCAGGACTAGAACCCACCATCTGTCCGGGCGCTCGTGAGCAGCTGGTCACAGGGAGAGCCAAGTAGCAGCTCTGCCCCCATGTCTGCGAGTCTCTGGACCAGCATACCTGAGCCGGATTTAAGAGAGAGACTGCTGCAGGGTGGAACTCAAGCCGGGCGCTAATAGGCTGGTCTGCTGGGTGGAGGTCTGGCGAGAGAGAAGTCCGGATGTGGAAAATGGAGGCCCTCATGGAGTGGGGGGTCGTCTGGCTTGTTGCAAGGCTCTGCTGGGGTGGTGGGCCAGGGCTAGAACCCACCATCTCTACTGGGCGCCTCGTGAGCGGCTGGTCACAGGGAGAGTCAGTAGCATCTCTGCCCCATGTCTGCGAGTCATGACAATGTAAAATGCTGAAACTTGGTGTTTTTAATGAAAACTCAGGATTTGGGATGTAGTTTAGTGATGGAGTTTACCTTGCCTTGAAGGTATGAGCTTCCCACTATAAAGCTTTGGTTCATAAAAACAAAAGGAATGAGAAAGTAGGGAAGGAAAGAAAGAAGGAAAAACAACTGAAGGAAAAAAACTGCATATAAAAATTATGCGTAATAGCCAGAGCTGAAATCAAAAAATAAATCCTTGCTAAATAAGTTACCGTGTGACTCAGCAACTTCATAGTACCAGTGTCATAGGGCCAGAACAATAGTGCAGCTCAGGGGGCTTGTCTGATCGCCGCCAACGTGGTTTGATCCCGGCATCCCATAGGTTCCCAGCCCTCAGGAGAGACTCCTGAGCACAGAGCCAGGAATAACCCTGAGTACTACTGGCCTTGGCCCCTCTCCCCCAATTAAAAAAATATCTTGGGGCCTGTTACTGGACAGGATGTTACTTTGATTCTGTGGAGACTGAAGCAGTCATCGAAGCCCTAGCCAAACAGGGGTGTTCAAACCCAATACATCAAGATCCTTCGGTGAGCTGTATTACGAATTTACCACCAGGATCTCATAATTCTACAAAGAAGTGATCATTAATGTGAAAAAGAGGGGTTCGAACAGGGTGATACCATTTTACCAAAACTCTTCAGCGCCACCCTCGAGAGACATCATGCGCACAATTAGAATGGGGAAGGAATGGGAGTGAAGATAGATGGTCGGCAACTACACCACCTCCACTTTGCTGATGACATCGTTCTAATAACACCAAACATTAGCCAAGCGGCACAAATGCTGGCTGACACCGACCGAGAATGTGGAAAGATAGGTCTACAGCTGAATCTAAAGAAAACAATGTTCATGAAGAAATGAACTAGTTCCAGAGGCCCCATTCACTCTCAATGGAACAAACATCTCTGAATGCAGCAGTTATGTGTACCTAGGTCGAGAAGTCAACATGATGAACGACCTAAAACCTGAGCTGCAGGAGGAAGAGAGAGCGGCATGGAATGCCTTCAAAGGCATCGAAGAAATAGCTAAAAGGACAAAGAACCTCCGGCTCCGGGCACATCTCTTTGACTCCACCATTCTCCCTGCATTAACATACGCCTCAGAGACCTGGGCCCTACGAAAAGCAGGATGAGAATGCTATTCGGGTCTCCCAGAGAGGAATCGAAAGAGCTATGCTTGAATATCACGCCTCACTCAAGTGAGAGAAGGAATCCGAGTTCTGACCCTCCGTTGCTATTCCAGAATCAGGGACGCTGTCTCGTTTGCCAAGGCATCAAAAATCAGATGGGCTGGACATGTAATGCGATTTGGAGACAACCGCTGGACTAGAGCCATTACCGACTGGATCCCACGGGATGTCAAAAGATCACGTGGCCGCCCACCTACAAGATGGTCAGACTTCCTTGTAAAGACCCTGAAGGAACGGTTTGAGGCTCTTCATATCCCTGAATCCACCAGATGCCATTGGGCTACATTGGCACGTGATAGGGTCCAATGGAAATGTTACTGGCGCCCGCTCGAGCAAATTGATGAATAACGGATTCAAGTGATCAAGTGATCAAGTGATCTTGGGGCCTGAAGTGATAGCCCAGCGGGAGGGCATTTGCCTTGCACGCCGGCTGACCTGGGTTCAATACTCGGCATCCCATATGGTCCCATGAGGACCCCCAGGAGTAATTCCTGAGCAAAGAGACAGAAGTAACCCTTGAGCATTTCCGGTGTGACCCAAAAAGCAAAAATAGATAGATAGATGGATGGATGGATGGATGGATGGATGGATGGATGGATGGATGGATGGATGGATGGATGGATGGATGGATAGACAGATTAGACAGACAGATAAATAAGTAAATAAATAAATAAATTTTAAAAGATTAAAAATCTGTGGTTTAGAGGAAGTGAATTCTCACCATTATTTCTAGGAAAAAGTATAACATCATCTTCTCAGCAGCTTTCATCCTGTTAGCCAAAAATGTTGAAAATGTGAGCCGCGGCCTCAGGCAGAGAGGGGATCCTGCCCCGTTCAAGGCAGATCTGGGAAACTGAGGTCGGGAGTGGAGTCACAGCGCTCAGGGGAGGGGACCCGGGTAGGGGGATCTTAACTGAGATCCTGCAGCTGAAGGAGGCGCCACCCACCGGAATAACGGCCACAGCCACGGGAAGGGCCCACCCACCCCAGGGGATGTTTCTGCAGCCACCAGAGCTCCTGTAACCCAGTAAAAGTGTTATATGTCACCCCAAGTCTCTCATTAGTCACCCATCACCCCCACCCGTCACCCCTCAGAGACAGTGGGCACCCAGCCCCCTTCAGAGCATCCCTTCCTGAAGTTAAGGGTCAGGCTGAAGCTTCTGTCTGCAGAGGTATGGAGCGACCAGCAGGGGGCGCCATCACTGCCAGTGTCAGGTTTTGCATCTCTGAGGCCCAAATGGGGTCCTGGGGTTCAGGACTTTGCCCAGAGAAGTGGGGAAGGTCAGAAAGGGGGGACTGGGGGGGACATGTCACTGGGCTCGGGTCCCAAGTGGGGATGGGAGTGATTCCCTGGTCCCCTCGTGGTGGCGCTGTCCTCACGGGAGGTGACAGGCTCCTGTGAGTCCCCAGGCTTAGCTGCCCTCAAGGGACTCAAAAAGAGTGAGTGGCCACGTTGGAGGCCCTTGGCCGTGACCTGTCACTATGGCGCTGGCTATGAAGGGAACAGCAAGAGGTGGTGCCAGGGGCAGCCTGGGGTCATGCAAGACCCTTGTACAAACCGATGGAACAGAGCAGGTGGCGGGGGGCACCGGGTACCATCAGGGATGACCACAGACAGCGCAGGTTCACCGTGACCATGGAGCAGCTCAAGGGACACTGATGCGGGCATGTACTGGTGCGGATTGAGAGACCTGGGAGACAAGCTGAGCGCCCAGGTCAAAGTGACCGTCGACCCAGGTAGGCGGCCGTGTCCCTGTCCGTGAACCCCAGGCCCTGCTCGGGCAGCTCCCTGGGTCTCTCCTGTCCTCATCTGTCACTCTGCGGGGACTGTCTGGAGCTGAGTCCGAAGTCTCCACGCCCATGCAGATACTGGGGGGTGGGGGGGCCCCTCCGGTGCTCGGGAGCACCCTAAGACCCATTTGGGCCCCAACCTTCCTGGGCTCATCGCTCTCTGCACACTCAGGGCTGGCCGGGTAGTGTAGGTGGTTTGCAGTGGTAAGAGCCGTGTGTGACCTGGTCTGTCTTTCAAGCTAAAATCACCACCAGCACTACCATAACCACGCCCACCAGGACCACCATCACCCGACCACCATTGCGCCCACATACCAGCCGCCACAGAGGAGACCACAGATGCCACGGGTGTGAGTCGCCCCCGCTCCAACACCATGTTGTAAGTCAGCTCTGGTGCTCTGTCTCCGACCAGGTACCCTGGGCCCCACTGCTCATGAGGGACCCCAGACCCGGCCAGGGCTTGTCTCTCAACCTCTACTCTTAGGGGCCCTTTAGGTCCTGGATTTCTCCATGAACCCCATTGACCCGGATCTGACACCAAGCATGGATGTGGGATCCCCCACTGAGACCCCTGCACCTCGCTGCACCCAACCCTCCCATCAGGCGCCCTTTGTCCCCTGATCAGCCAGAGTTTATCTTCCCCTCAGCTCCCAGAGACCAGTATGGCACCCACTTCTTATCCCTCATGAGGTTGTGGTGCTCTGGGTCTGAGACAGCCCTTCCCTGAATTGCCTCCCCACTTTACGCTGAGCCGGATAGAGACATCTGGGGTCCCCAGGGGAAGCGCCTGCTGTGTGATGCAGTGGGGTGGGGCAGGGCACTGTGGCTGGGGCCCCACCATGGGTCCTCGGGGGCCAACTTGCTCCCAGGCAGGAAGACCATGAAGCTGGACTGTCCTGGGTGTCCCGACCCAGGGGGTCCAGCGGCCATGAGGGCCCTGTCCTGTCCCCGGGCTTCTGTCCCTGCTGTCCCTGCTGTCCCCTGCTGCCCCCGGTTCTCATCTCCACAGAGCGGGACAGAGTCCAGGCTTGGTGCCCACAGGCTCTGCTGCCCTGAAGCTTCTAGAAGCAGAGACCCGACCCTCCAGCCTCGAACCCTGGACACACTGACCCATTTGCCCCAGCCTCCTCCTGAGGCCCCAGACCCCACAGTAGACCCCAGTTTTCCTCTGAATCTGCAGGTTCCCCACCCCGTGCTCTTGTTCTGATGTTTCTCCTCCCAGTTGCTCAGAAAATGTGAAATGAGGATTTGCTTCCCCTTTTCGGATCAGCCCTGGAGACCCCAGCGAGGGTCTCTGGCAGGGGTAAATACAGTCAGACACGTGGGTTCACTGGCTCAGAGGTGATCAGTCCCCCACCTGGATGGGTTCATTGATGGGCTGCTCCAGGTCTGGGCTGTGAGGCCCAGGGTCCGTCTGTGGTGGGCGCTCAGCTGCCCTCACACAGGAGATGGCCCCGGGAGCTGCAGCGCAGGCCTGGGAGGGGCCTAACCTCCCATCACTGTCCCTCAGGTCCCTGCTCAGAGACGTCCACTTCCTGCTCCTGGTCTTCCTGAAGGTGCCCCTGCTGCTGGCCATGGTGGGGCAGTCCTCTGGGTCAACCTGGCTTAGTGAGGCCCCCAGGAGACACACTGAGAACCGCCAATCACCGAACATTGAAGGGCTGCACTGCGGGCAGCAGGCAGAGCCAGGTGCCCACCCTGCATGACTGGTCCCACCTCCGAAGGCACTGCCCGCCTGCAGCTGAGTGTCTCCGGTCCTTCTTGAGGGGGCTGCAGTGGTCAGAGACGGGGTGACGGGGCAGGAAACCCCCACAGGTCAAAAGGAAGAGTGCGGGACCTGGATTTTCCCCCAGGGCAAGTCTGCAGCCTTCCACAGAAACAGCTCCTACATGGTGCCTGAGCGACAGCATTGCGGGGGAGGCGCCTGCCTGTGCTTTGCAGAACCGGTTCCGACCCCCAGCATCCCTATAATCCCACAAGCACCTCCAGGAGTAATACCTGAGCAAGAGCCTGTAGTAACCTCTGAGTATTTCTGGGTGACCCAAAATCCAAACCAAAAATAAGAAAAAAGAAAAGACAGAAGTAAGAGAGGAAAATCGTGGGGGGGGGGGCTAACAGCCTCGTGGACGGAGAGGCCTGACTGTCCTCATCTATCGCATTTATTGATTAGCATCAGTGAACACTGGAACGACTACAAACATCCTTTACTTGACATAGACTTTTATATATCTGAGGGTGCAGATCAAATAGAAATAGAAACAGGTTGATTTGAGCACCAGTATAAACGTGGGTTTAATGAACATACATAAACAGATGCAAAGCTCTTCCTTCAGGGAAATCCTAGGGGGGATCCACCCAGGCTGCTGGGGTGGGACTGGCAGCAGATTAAAGGAAGCCCCCGCCCCCCACTCCCTCTGACTCTGTCTCTGTTTCTCTCCTGTCTCTCCACCTGCTCTCTGGACTCTGTAGGCAGCACAGCAGTGGCCCAGCCCAGCTGGGTCAGGGCCCGGCAGGCTTCAGAGTCCAGAGAGGACCCAGACACCCAAGGGAGCTCAGGCTCAAGGCAGGGCCCGACACCGCTGTGACCGTGCTGAGCACAGGAGTCTCAGAGCACACTGGGGCTTGGCTGGAGACTAGGGAAACCCGGTCAGGACGCCGTTACAGCTGGGGGGCAGCCGGAGGCCGGACAGGCACAGGGCACAGCTCACCCTCGCGCGTGTGGCCACCGCTGTAGAGTGGACACGGCCAGAGGAAGAGCAGGGCCTGGAACTGCCTCACCCATGGTGCTGTAGGCAGGCAGACAGGGGGCGCCACATGGCAATAAAAATTCTGAAGAAGAGATCCAGAGCCACACCTGATTGAAAGCCAGAAACCAAACTTGACAAGACCACTATCAACCCTGGGGAAGGGAAGGCCAAAAGGGAATGTGTGAGCCCATAGGCCACTGGCCCTTTTAAAGGCTTTAGATAACTAACCCTCCTAAGGAAGATACATCAGCCTTCCTGCTCAGGACCCAGTCTACAGAAGACCCTGAAACATTCCAGTCAAAGACTACCACTCCCAAAGTCTACTCCCTGGCAACGGGCCTAGAACCGAGAGTTAAGCCCCATATGGGAGTAACTTGGGGAGAAATCTATAAAAGCCATCCTAAACAAAGGACAGCGCACATGCTGCCTGAGCACACATGTTGCCTGGAGCCCATGTGGCAGCACATGTGGTAGCCTGAGCACGGTGTTGCCCGCATCTCCCTCTTGAGATGTGTGCTCTCTTTTACTCGCTCTCCGTCTTTGCAGTAGCCCGTGTTCTCACTCTGAGCGCATTACTCTCTCCTTTCTTTCTCTCCCTCCCCCCTTTCTCTAAAAACTCCTCAGTAAAACCTATTTTACTTCACTGCTCGTCGAATTTTGAAAATTCTTTTTCTGCAGAAAAGACAAGAACCCTAGGCGTCAGACCTGGGTAAGGCTCAGGACTGACTTTCCTTTCCTTCAAAGAGTAATTCTTCGCTCCAGCCTGAGTCCGTGGCTCCCTAGAAACCTCGGTGGTGGGGATTAACTCCCAGTGCCTAGAGATCACGCGGACGTCAGGTGTGGCTTGACAACCACTTGGTGGGCTGGTGGGGCTCAGGCCCGCCGTGCAGGGGCTCATTGCAGACTTTATCAGTCCTTTGCCTGCCCAGGAGGTCCTGGTGGTAGAGAGGCGGCTGGGGAGAAAGTGACCATCTCTCTCCCCTTCTGCCTCACAAAGTCACCCTCGAGGTCCACCCAACAAAGGGAGAGACGGAGCTGCGTGGGACGGGAGGGAAGTTGTTCTCGGACCGGCAGCGTCAGGGACAGGACTGAGTACCTATTCACGGGAAAGAGACGCCTGGGCATCCAGATGTGTTTTCTCTATTTTTTGATTTTTACTTTTTTTTTTAATTAGTATGTCCTGATGTTATATGAGCTAGTCAAAATTTCAAGAAAATAATTGCTAAATATTGAAGAGTTCCATCTGAAAATAACTCTAGGAAATAAAAGTGTCACTGGCACTAATACTGTCTTCCGTCGTTCATCGATTTGCTGAGGTGCTGCCAGGAACGTCTACATTCATTGGTGAGAACTCATCACCACACGTGCTCCTCACACACAACACCTCACAGCTGATCTCAGATGTACACCCCTTCTACCACAACCACGAGTTCCTGACACCGCACATTATTTAACTCACACCGTAAGAAAACACACACGTCCAGTCTCACTCCACACAGGTACAAGCAGGGCTCAGACGCCCGGTGAACTCAAAGACAGGTAGGGTTGGATGTAGTTTCTTGGGGGAACTCTTAGGCCCCAGAGAGCAATGCCTCAGAGGTGGATCCCCGGTTCAAACACTGCTCAGGGCCCTGATTTCTCTGGCCAGCGCCTCCTTCCTCTCTTTCTAATAAAGCAGTGGGAGTGGCTGAAGAAGGAAGCAGAGAGAGAGTCTGCGAGAGAGACACAGGCCAGCTTAAGGAGCAGGTGGGGCTCCGTCCTGGGGCTCTGCCTACACCAGCCCGGGAGAAGATGCGCCACTGCGCCCTGGGCCTCCTCTGCTGCCTTCAGGTGAGTCGCCCGGCCTGGAGAAGGGCCTGAGGTTCACGAGCAGCTCACGCTGGTCACGGGGCCTTTGAGGCCTGTGCTGGCGGAGTTTCAGCCCCTGTGCCGGGTGGGTGGGGCTGGACCCCGCAGCGCCCTGGGAGTGGGACTGACCCCGTGTGGGGCCAGTAAGGGTGACCTGGGGGGGCAGCTTAAGAATTCAGGAGAGCGTCTGACCTGCAGCGGGTGGCCCCAGAGGACAGAGAAAGACCAGTGAGACTCGAGTGACTCCGCAGAGATGCTCCTGATGGAGGCAAAAGGGCCTCATGGCTGGAGCAGGAGCACAGCAGGAGGCGCCGCCTGTGGCCAACCAGGGTCATTTAGCATCCCATAGACCTCGACACCACCAGGTGAGTGAATTTCTGAAGGCAGAGCCAGGAGTAACCCCCCTGAGCATCACCAGTGTGGCCCCAAAAAACCAAAAATTAAATCAAACCCAAAGTGGTTCGGGGGCAATAGCTGGGCTCTGGACGTAGAGCCCACAGCACATGGTCAGCAGGCACCTGGCGTGGGGAGCTCGTACCACAAAGGGGGGTCGTTACGGGCCCAGGAGAAAAGGCCGTGACCAGTGGGGAGAGATTGGCCCATCCCTAGGATGTGCTGCAGCCGCTGGAGCCCGGCCACGCCAATACAGCATCATCCGTCACCATCACCCACCACCCGGCCACCCCTCAGAGACAGTGGGCGCCCAGCCCCCACAGAGCAGTCCTCCCTGAGGCTAAGGGTAGGCTGAAGCTCAAGCTGCAGAGGGTCTCGGCGCCCAGAGGGGGCCATACTGCTCAGTGTTAGGTTTTGGGTTTCTGAGGCACTTGGGGTCCTGGGGGTTCTAGACATTGCCCAGAGCAGTGGAGGACAGACAGCAGGGCTGGGGAGGCGTGGTGCCCTGGGCTCGGGTCTCCGGTGGAGGATGCAAGTGAATCCTGGTCCTGGTGGTGGCGCTGTCCTCACGGAGGTGACAGGTCATGTTTGTCCCCAGGCTCAGCTGCTATCAGGGGGCCCAGATCAGTGAGCGGCCATGTTGAGGCTCCTTGGCCGTGACCTGTCACCATGACGCTGGCTATGGAGGGCACAGCAAGTGGTGGTGCGAGGGGGCTGGGGAACATGCAGGATCCTTGTACAAACCGATGGAACAGAGCGGGTGGTGCGGGAGACCGAATATGACCATCGGGGACGACCAGAGGCAGCGCAGGTTCACCGTGACCATGGAGAGGCTCCAGCCCGGTGACGCTGCACTTACTGGTCTTGCGGATTAAGAGAACTGGAGCTGATCTGGGGATCCAGGTCAGCGTGACCGTCCTATCCAGGTAGGTGACCGTGTCCCTGTCCTGCGTCCTCGGCCCTGCTCCGGGGCTCCTGGGTCCCTCCTGTCCTCGTCTGTCACTTGGGACTGTCCTGGGCTTGAGTCCTGTCTCTCTGCGCCCATAGGGACTGGGAGGGGAGGGGGCTTCTGCACTGCTGCTCTGGGGGCTCCCGGACTTCCAGTTGGGCCCCAGCCTTTCAGGGTTTCATCGCTCTCTGCCCGGCTCGAGGCTGGCAGGGCAGACGGGAGCCATGGTGTGACTTGGTCTGTCTGTCCAGCTCCAACTTCCACCACCACCACCACCACGACCACCAGCGCACCACATCACGGCCGCTTACAGAGGAGACCACAGATGCCACTAGTGTAACCGGTTCCGGCCCAACCACCAATCGTAAGCCAGCCTGATGCTCTGACCTCCGGCCCCAGGTCCCTCAGGGCCCCACTGCCTCATGGGAGACCCAGTCCCAGTCTGGCTTTCTCTCTGGCCTCGCTCCAGTACAGACCTTTTAGGTCCCGACTTCTCTCTCTCAGCCCCAGCAATCCCGAATCTAACACCAAGCATGGATGTGGGATCCCCACTGAGACCCCCTGCACCTCGCTGCACCCAACTCTCCCATCAGGCGCCCTTTGTCCCCTGATCAGTCAGAGTTTATCGGGCCCCTCTCAGCTCCCAGAGCCGGGATAGCCCCTACTTCGATCCCTCATGAGATTGTGTTCTCTGTCCGGTGGCAGGCCCCTTCCCCTGAATTGCCTCTCCCAATTTTCGCTGAGCCGAGAGGACATCGGGGTTCCCAGGGAGAAGGCCTGCTAGTGCACGGTGGGGGGTGGGGCAGGGTTCACTGGATCTGGGCTGCCACCATCGGTCCCAAGTACTTGGCTACTGGCGGAAGACCTCATGAGGCTGGACTTGTCTGGGGTGTCCCGACCACGGCTCCAGCGGCCATGAGGCCCTCTGTCCCCGGCCTAATGTCCTGCTGGTACCCTAATGTCCCCGGCTCTCATTTCCACAAGCCGGAACAAAGGCCAGGCTTAGTGCCAACACATCCTCTACTGCCCTAGGCTTCTAGAAGCAGAGACCCGACCCTCCAGCCTCGAACCCTGAACACATTGTGACTCCATTTGCCCAGCCTCTACTGAGGCCCCGGACCCCCACAGTAGACCCCAGTTTTCCTCAAATCTGCGGGCCCCACCGTGCCCTTGTTCTGATGATTCTCCTCCCAGTTTGCTCGAAATGTGGAAATGAGATTTGCTTCCTCTTCGGATCACCTGGAGGCTCCAGCGAGGGTCTCTGCAAATACAGTCAGATTCGGGGGTTCACTGGCTCAGGCAAATTTCAGTCCCCCACCTGGATAGATTCATTGATGGGCTGACCAGGTCAAAGTTCTGTGGTCCCAGGGTCCGTCGTGCTGGGCGTAGCTGACCCTCACACAGGAGATGGCCCAGGGAGCTGCAGAGTTCCAGGCCTGGGGGGCCCTGATCTCCACGTCACTGTCACCTCAGGTCCCTGCTCAGAGCCTACCACTTCCTGCTCCTGGTCTTCTGAAGATGCCCCTGCTGCTGGCCATGGTGGGGGCCGTCCTCACCTCTGGGTCCAACTGGGTTTGAGGCCCAAAAAATACAACGTAAGAACCTCCATTACCGAGCATTGTGGCAGGCCCCAGAGTAAGGGTGCTTAGGCAAATGGGGTGCCCACCCTGCATATCCGGTGCCCACCTCCCGAGACACTGCCCACCTGTAGCTGAGTGTTCCCAGGTACCAGCTGAGGGGGCTGCATTCCTCAGAGCGGGACTAGAGTCCGTGACTTGTGTCCACAGCCTCCGCTGCCCTGAAGCTTCTAGAAGCAGAGGAGCCCCTCCGCCTCAACCCCTGAGAACAGTGACTCCATTTGTCCCAGCTCCGAAGCAGAGACTAGACCCTCCAGCCTTAACCCTGGACACAGTGACCATATTTTTCCAGCTCAAAGCAGAGTCCCACATAATTCATACGGGGCTAGTCGAGATGGTGAAGGGGCAGGGAGACCCCGTAGGTTCAGAGGTAAGACGAGTTGATTTTCCTGGGGACCTTCTGGTGCCTTGCAGCAGAAAAAGACAACTGGCGGGGCCAGAGCCAAGGCAGCAGGGGAGGGCATCTGCACCTTGCTCACGTGATTTGGGTTCCATCCCCAGCATCCCTTAGGGTCCCTCAAGCACCCAGGATAATATCTGGCGCAATTGCGGAATAACCTCTGGTATTTTGCAGGTGACCCAAGAAAACCAAAACAAACAACAACTAAACAAAAAAAACCAAAAACAAAAAAAAAGACGAAATAAGAGAGGAAAAGCATGGGGTCAGTGGAGCTGACAGCCCGTGTACGAGAGAACAGGAGTGTCCCCAACCTATACGATTGTTTGATGAGAATCACTAAACTACTGGGATGACTACAAACATCCTTTACTTGATATAGAGTTTTACATATCTGAGAAAGTGCTGATCAAATAGAAATAGAAACCTTGGGTTTATTTAAGCATATACACGTGGGTTTAACGAACACTTTATGCAAACAGATGCAAAGCTCTTCCTTCAGGAAAATCTAGGATCCCGCAGGCCCCAGCCCCCACTCCCTCTGACTCTGTCCTGTTTCTCTCCTGTCTCTCCACTTCTCTCTGGACTCTATAGGGCAGCACAGCCAGGCAAAGGGCCAGACCAGGGTCAGGGCCCGGCTGGGGCTGCAGAGTCCAGAGAGGGCCCAGACACCTGGGAGCTCAGGCTCAGCAGGGCCGGTGCCGCTGTGGCAGTGCTGAGCACAGGAGTCTCACACTCGGGGCTTGGCTGGTACTAGGAAACCCGGGTCAGGACGACAGAACAGCTGGGGGCAGCTGGGAGTCGAGCACAGGCACAGGGCACAGCCTCACCCTCGCGCGTGTGCCACGCATGCAGAGTGGACGGCCAGAGGAGCAGCAGGGCCGGGACCTGCCTCACTCACGGAGGCGCGTAGCTGCGTGAGGGGACACGGAAGTTGTTTCCGACCGGCAGCGTCAGGAACAGATTTGGTGGCCCATTTCGGGAAAAAGCCCTGGACATCTGAAAGGCCGGCCCCCACTGTTCCGCACAATAAACTAACTTTCAGTCTGCAGAGCTTCATATGGAAATACCACAGCCCTCAAAACGCCAGCAGCAGAAAATCTGCAGCTACGCTAACTTTTTCAATTCACCTGACTTTGTGTCGTGGTATGTCACACATACTCCACACAGCAAAGCGCAAATTCCTCCGAAATCATTCACACACACACACATTCACCTCAGACGCTCACTTCACACCGTCCCCAAACACACTCTCGTCACACACGAACTTGTCACGGCCCCCACCTTTTTACTCACTCATCCGTGCCCCTATCCCCAGGCCCTAGAGACCCCGCAGGCTGACGCTGCCTGCACCTTCCCCTGTGGAGGGCCTAGAGGGGATGAAGCAGCTGTGGGCAGGCCCATAGCGGAAGGAACCGCAGAGCTGGGCCTGGTGAGGGCAGGCGGCGGCGGGGGAGTGTGGGGGGCTGGGGGGGTGGAGGCTGATGCTCGTTCCCCAAACTGTGAGCCCTTGGACGGTTCCCTGTGGAAAGGCAGATCCGGCCCCCGTGTGCTTCCTGGTGAGCCCAGCGCGCCGGGGATGCGCTCATCGGGGTGGGGACCCCATCCCTGGGGCGACAGAGCACCTCGAGGCGCTGGGAGGTCAGCAACGAGCGCTGCCTGGGCTCTTGCTATGTTGTGGCGAGTGTGAGGCAAGACCAGGGAAAGCAGACAGGAAGGGTCACCTGGGCAGGCTGCGGGAGCCCCAGGGTCCACCCAGCAAACTCAGCGCCCACGGGCGGCCAGGGGGAGGGAGGACTGAGGGGTCAGGAGCAGGCTGAGGAGCTCCTGAGGGTTCCAGGCCGGGGGCGCCGGTGGGGCCCTGGAGGCCGGGGGAGCCACTCCTCAGTCTGACACAAATCGCCTCTGCTACCCAGCTGAGCTGGGCCAGCATAAGCCGCAGCCCGGGCTCAGGCCAGGCTCAGATCGGCCAAGGCTTGAGTTCAGCAGAGGCTCAAGCTAAAGGCCAGACGCGCAAGGAAATGTGGGGCCT
>JAJIBD010022204.1:0-13398 GCA_021461705.1 Cryptotis parvus | reverse complement strand
GCTGGTCAGCTAGGAGAGCTCAGGTAGCATTCCTGCCCCATGTCTGCGAGTCATGACAATGTAAAAATGCTGGAAACTTGGTGTTTTAATGAAAACCTCAGGATTTGGGATGTAGTTTAGTGGGATGGAGTTTCTTACCTGCCTTGAAGGTATGAGCTTCCCAATTATAAAGCTTGGTTCATAAAAACAAAAGGAATGAGAAAGTAGGGGAAGAAAGAAAGAAGGAAAACAAAATCAAGGAAAAAAAACTGCATATAAAAATTATGCGTAATAGCCAGAGCTGAAATCAAAAAATAAATCCTTGCTAAATAAGTTACCGCGGTGACTCAGCAATCCTCATAGTACCAGTGTCATAGGGCCAGAACAATAGTGCAGCTCAGGGGCTCTTGTCTGGATCGCCAAACGTGGTTTCCGATCCCGGTATCCCATAGGTGCCCCCAGCCCTCAGAGAGACTCCTGAGCACAGAGCCAGGAATAACTCCCTGAGTACTACTGGCCTTGGCCTCTTCTTCTCCCCACTAAAAAAAAAAAAAAAATATCTTGGGGCCTGTTACTGGACAGGATGTTACTTTGATTCTGTGGGACTGGAGCAGCCATGGAAGTCTTCTAGCCAAACAGGGTGTTCAAACCCAATACATCAAGATCCTTCGTGAGCTGTATTACTGATTTACCACCAGGATCCTGCCCATTCTACAAAGAAGTGATCATTAATGTGAAAAGAGGGGTTCAACAGGGTGATACCATTTCACCAAAACTCTTTAGCGCCACCCTCGAGAACATCATGCGAACAATTAGAATGGGAAGGAATGGGGAGTGAAGATAGATGGTCGGCAAACTACACTTCCACCTCGGCTTTGCTGATGACATCGCTCTAATAACACCAAACATTAGCCAAGCGGCACAAATGCTGGGCTGACTTTACCGAGAATGTGGAAAGATAGGTTCACAGCTGAATCTAAAGAAAACAATGTTCATGAAGAATGAACTAGTTCCAGAGGCCCCATTCACTCCTCAATGGAACAAACATCTCTGAATGCAGCAGTTATGTGTACTCTAGGTCGAGAAGTCAACATGATGAACGACCTAAAACCTGAGCTGCAGGAGGAAGAGAGCTGCATGGAATGCCTTCAAAGGCATGGAAGAAATAGCTAAAGGACAAAGAACCTCCGGCTCCGGGCACATCTCTTTGACTCCACTGTTCTCCCTGCATTAACATACGCCTCAGAGACCTGGGCCCTACGAAAAGCAGGATGAGAATGCTATTCGGGTCTCCCAGAGAGGAATCGAAAGAGCTATGCTTGAATATCACGCCTCACTCAAGTGAGAGAAGGAATCTGAGTTCTGACCTCCGTCGCTATTCCAGAATCAGGGACGCTGTCCTCGCTTGCCAAGGCATCGAAAAATCAGATGGGCTGGACATGTAATGCGCATTTGGAGACAACCGCTGGACTAGCCGCATTATCGACTGGATCCCACGGGATGTCAAAAGATCACGCGGTCGCCACCTACAAGATGGTCAGACTTCCTTGTCAAGACCCTGAAGGAACGGTTTGAGGCCCCTTTCATATTCCTGAATCAACCAGATGCCATTGGGCTACATTGGCACGCGATAGGGTCCAATGGAAATGTTACTGGCGCCCGCCGAGCAAATCGATGAATAACGGGATTCAAGTGATCAAGTGATCAAGTGATCTTGGGGCCCGGGAGTGATAGCCCAGCGGGAGGGGCATTTGCCTTTGCACGCAGGCTGACTCCGTTCAATAATACCGCATCCCATATGGTCCCATGAGTACCCCCAGGAGTAATTCCTCGAGCAAAAGAGACAGAGGTAACCCCTTGAGCATTTCGGGTGTGACCCAAGCAAAATAGATAGATAGATGGATGGATGGATGGATGGATGGATGGATGGATGGATGGATGGATGGATGGATGGATGGATGGATGGACAAACAGACAGACAGACAGATAAATAAGTAAATAAATAAATAAATTTTAAAAGATTAAAAAATCTGTGGTCTAGAGAAGTGAATTCTCACCATTATTTCTAGGAAAAAAAGTAGGACATCATCTTCTCAGCAGCTCTCATCCTGTTAGCCAAAATGTTGAAATGTGAGCCGCGGCCTCAGGCAGAGAGAGGGATCCTGCCCCTTCAAGGCAGATCTGTGGGAAACTGAGGTCGGGAGGCGGAGTCTCAGCGCTCGGGCAGGGGACCCGGGTCAGGGGGATCTTAACTGAGATCCTGCAGCTGAAGGAGGCGTCACCCACCGGGAATAACCGCCACAGCCACGGGAAAGGGGCCCCACCCACCCCAGGGGATGTTTCTGCAGCCACCAGAGCTCCTGTCACCCCAAGTAAAAGTGTTATCTGTCACCCCAAGTCTCTCATTAGTCACCCATCACCCCACCCGCACCCTCAGAGACAGTGGGCGCCAGCCCCACAGAGCAGTCCCCACCTGAAGCTAAGGGTCAGGCTGAAGCTTCTGTCTGCAGAGGTATGGGCGCCCAGCAGGGGGCGCCATCACTGCTCAGTGTCAGGTTTTGCGTCTCTGAGGCCCAAATGGGGTCCTGGGGGGTTCAGGACTTTGCCCAGAGCAGTGGGGAAGGACAGAAAGGGGGGGCTGGGGGGGGACAAATGTCACTGGGCTCGGGTCTCCAAGTGGGGGATGGGAGTGATTCCTGGTCCCCAGTGGTGGCGCTGTCCTCACGGGAGGTGACAGGCTTGTGTTTGTCCCCAGGCTCAGCTGCCCCTCAAGGGACCCAAAAAGAGTGACTGGCCACGGTTGGAGGCTCCTTGGCCGTGACCTGTCACTATGGCGCTGGCTATGAAGGGAACAGCAAGAGGTGGTGCCGAGGGCAGCCTGGGGGTCATGCAAGACCCTTGTACAAACCGATGGAACAGAGCAGGTGGTGCGGGGGCACCGGTGACCATCAGGGATGACCACAGACAGCGCAGGTTCACCGTGACCATGGAGCAGCTCAAGGACGCTGATGCGGGCACGTACTGGTGCGGGATTGAGAGACCTGGAGACAAGCTGAGCGTCCAGGTCAAAGTGACCGTCGACCCAGGTAGGCGGCCGTGTCCCCTGTCCGTGATCCCCAGGCCCTGCTCGGGCAGCTCCCTGGGTCTCTCCTGTCCTCATCTGTCACTCTGCGGGACTGTCTTGGAGCTGAGTCCTGGTCTCACGCCCATGCAGATACTGGGGTGGGGGGCCCCTCCGGATGCTCGGAGCACCTAACCCCAGGTGGGCCCCAACCTTCCTGGGCTCATCGCTCTCTGCACACTCAGGGCTGGCCGGGTAGTGTAGGTGGTTTGCAGTGGTAAGAGCCGTGTGTGACCTGGTCTGTCTTTCAAGCTAAAATCACCACCAGCACTACCATAACCACGCCCACCAGGACCACCATCACCACGACCACCATTGTGCCCACATCACCAGCCGCCACAGAGGAGACCACAGATGCCACGGGTGTGAGTCGTCCCCGCTCCAATACCATGTTGTAAGTCAGCTCTGATGCTCTGTCTCCGACAAGGTCCCCCTGGGCCCCACTGCTCATGAGGGACCCCCAGACCCGGCCAGGGCTTGTCTCTCAACCCTCGGCTCCTCTAGGGGCCCTTTAGGTCCTGGATTTCTCCATGAACCCCATCGACCCGGATCTGACACCAAGCATGGATGTGGGATCCCCACTGAGACCCTGCACCTCGCTGCACCCAACCCTCCCCATCAGGCGCCCTTTGTCCCCTGATCAGCCAGAGTTTATCTTCCCCTCAGCTCCCAGAGCCCGGGATGGGCCCCACTTCTGATCCCCTCATGAGGTCGTGGTGTTCTGGGTCCGAGACAGCCCCTTTCCCCTGAATCACAGCCTCCCCACTTTACTCTGAGCCTGGAACTAGAGACATCTGGGGTCCCCAGGGGAAGCGCCTGCTGTGTGATGCAGTGGGGTGGGGGCAGGGTGCACTGTGGCTGGGGCCCCACCATGGGTCCTCGGGGGCCGACTTGCTCCCAGGCAGGAAGACCATGAAGCTGGACTGTCCTGGGTGTGCCTGACCCCGGGGTCCAGCGGCCATGAGGGCCCCTGTCCTGTCCCCGGGCTTCTGTCCCTGCTGTCCCTGCTGTCCCCGGCTCTCATTCCACAGAGCGGGACAGAGGCCAGGCTTGGTGCCCACAGGCTCTGCTGCCCTGAAGCTTCTAGAAGCAGAGACCCGACCCTCCAGCCTCGAACCCTGGACACACTGACCCATTTGCCCCAGCCTCCTCCCTGAGGCCCCAGACCCCACAGTAGAGCCCCAGTTTTCCTCAGAATCTGCAGGTTCCCCACCCCCGTGCCCTTGTTCTGATGTTTCTCCTCCCAGTTGCTCAGAAAATGTGAAATGAGGATTTGCTTCCTCTTCTGGATCAGCCCTGGAGGCCCCAGCGAGGGTCTCTGGCGGGGGTAAATACAGTCAGATTCGGGGTTCACTGGCTCAGAGGTGATCAGTCCCCCACCTGGATGGGTTCATTGATGGGCTGCTCCAGGTCTGGGCTGTGAGGCCCAGGGTCCGTCGTGGTGGGCGCTCAGCTGCCCTCACACAGGAGATGGCCCAGGGGAGCTGCAGCGCCGGCCTGGGAGGGGCCTGATCTCTCGTCACTGTCCCCTCAGGTCCCTGCTCAGAGACGTCCACTTCCTGCTCCTGGTCTTCCTGAAGGTGCCCCTGCTGCTGGCCATGGTGGGGGCCGTCCTCTGGGTCAACTGGCCTTGGTGGGGCCCCCAGGAGACGCACTGAGAACCGCCAATCACCGAGCATTGAAGGGCTGCACTGAGCGGGCAGCAGGCAGAGCCGGGTGCCCACCCTGCATGCCTGGTGCCCACCTCCCGAGGCACTGCCCGCCTGCAGCTGAGTGTTCCCAGGTCCTGCTGAGGGGGCTGCAGTGGTCAGAGACGGGTGATGGGCAGGAGAACCCCCGCAGGTCAAAGGAAGAGGCGGGACCTGGATTTTCCCCAGGGGCAAGTCTGCAGCCTTCAAGCAGAAACAGCTCCTACATGGTGCCTGAGCGACAGCACAGCGGGGAGGGCGTCTGCCTTGCTCGCAGCAGAACCGGGTTCCATCCCCAGCATCCCTATGGTCCCCAAGCACCGCCAGGAGTAATACCTGAGCAAGAGCCAGGAGTAACCTCTGAGTATTTCTGGGTGACCCAAAAATCCAAACCAAAAAAAAAGAAAGAGAAAAAGACAGAAGTAAGAGAGGAAAAATCGTGGGGTCGGGGGCTAACAGCCTCGTGGACGGAGAGCCTGACTGTCCTCATCTATCGCATTTATTGATTAGCATCAGTGAACACTGGGACGACTACAAACATCCTTTACTTGATATAGACTTTTATATATCTGAGGGTGCAGATCAAATAGAAATAGAAACAGGTTGATTTGAGCACCAGTATAAACGTGGGTTTAATGAACATACATGTAAACAGATGCAAAGCTCTTCCTTCAGGGAAATCCTAGGGATCCACCCAGGCCGCTGGGGTGGGACTGGCAGCAGATTAAAAGGAAGCCCCGGCCCCCCCACTCCCTCTGACTCTGTCTCTGTTTCTCTCCTGTCTCTCCACCTGCTCTCTGGACTCTGTAGGGCAGCACAGCCAGGCACAGGGCCCAGCCCAGCTGGGTCAGGGCCCGGCAGGGGCTGCAGAGTCCAGAGAGGGCCCAGACACCCAAGGGAGCTCAGGCTCAGGCAGGGCCCGACGCCGCTGTGACAGTGCTGAGCACAGGAGTCTCAGCGCACACTCGGGGCTTGGCTGGAGACTAGGAAACCCGGGTCAGGACGACAGAACAGCTGGGGACAGCCGGGAGGCCGGACAGGCCCAGGGCACAGCCTCACCCTCGCGCGTGTGGCCGCCGCTGCAGAGTGGACACGGCCAGAGGAGCAGCAGGGCCTGGACCTGCCTCACTCAAGGTGTTGTAGGCAGGCAGACAGGGGGCGCCACATGGCAATAAAAATTCCTGAAGAAGAGATCCAGAGCCACACCTGATTGAAAGCCAGAAACCAAACTTGACAAGACCACTATCAACAATAGACCCTGGGGAAGGGAAGGCCAAAAGGGAATGTGTGAAGCCCATAGGCCACTGGACCCTTTTAAAGGCTTTAGATAACTAACCCTCCTAAGGAAGATACATCAGCCTTCCTGCCCAGGACCCAGTTCACAGAAGACCCTGAAACATTCCAGTCAAAGACGACCACTCCCAAAGTCTACTCCCCTTGGCAACGGGGCCCTAGCAACCGAGGTTAAAGCCCCATATTGGAGTAACTTGGGAGAAATCTATAAAAGCCGTCCTAAACAAAAGGACAGCGCACATGCTGCCTGGGCACACATGTTGCCTGGGCCCATGTGGCCGAAAGCACATGTGGTGCCTGGAGCACGTGTGTTGCCCGCGATCTCCCCTCTTGAGATGTGTGCTCTCTCTTTTACTCGCTCTCCGTCTCTTGCAGTAGCCCGTGTTCTCCCTTGAGCGCATTACTCTCTCCTTTCTTTCTCTCCCTCCCCCTTTCCTTAAACCTCCTCAGTAAAACCTGTTTTACTTCACTGCTCGTCGACTCCTGAAAATCTCTTTTTCTGCGAGAAAGACAAGAACCCTGAGGCAGACCTGGGTAAGGCCTAGGACTGACTTTCCTTTCCTGCAAAGAGCAATTCCTCGCTCCAGCCTGAGTCCGTGGCTCCCCGAGAAACCTCGGGTGGTGGGGATTAACTCCCGTGCCTAGAGATCAAGCGGACGTCAGGTGTGGCTTGACAACCACCTGGTGGGGCTGGTGGGGCTCAGGCCCACGCCGTGCAGGGGCTCATCGCAGACTTTATCAGTCCTTTGCCTGCCCAGCAGGTCCCGGGTGGCAGAGGCGGCTGGGGGAGAAAGTGACCATCTCTCTCCCCCTTCCGGCCTCACATAAGTCACCCGTGGGGTCCACCTGCAACAAAGGGAGGCGCGTAGCTGCGTGGGACGGGACAGGGAAGTTGTTCTCGGACCGGCAGCGTCAGGGACAGGACTGGTGACCCGTTCACGGGGAAAGAGACACCTGGACATCCGGAGATGTGTTTTCTCTATTTTTTGATTTTTACTTTTTTATTAGTATGTCCTGATGTTATATGAGCTAGTCAAATTTCATGAAAATAATTCGCTAAATATTGGAAAAGAAGAATTCATCTGAAAATAACTCTAGGAAATAAAAGTGTCACTTGTCACTTGTCACTCGTCTTCCCGTTGCTCATCGATTTGCTCGAGTGGGTGCTAGTAACGTCTACATTCATTGGGAACTCACATCACACGTGCTCCTCACACACAACACCTCACAGCGCATCTCAGATGTACACCCCTTCACCACAGACCACGAGTTCCTGACACCGCACATTATTTAACTCACACCTCACACCATAAGAAAAACACACACGTCAGTCTCACTCCACACAGGTACAAGCAGGGCTCAGACGCCCGGGTGAGCTCAAAGACAGGCAGGGTTGGATGTAGTTCTCCTTTGGGGAACTGTTAGGCCCCACGAGCATTGACTCAGAGAGGTGGATCCCCGGTTCAAACACTGCTCAGGGCCCTGATTTCCTCTGGCCAGCGCCTCCTTCCTCTCTTTCTGATAAAGGAGTGGGGGGGGGCTGAAGAAGGAAGCAGAGAGAGAGTCATGCGAGCGAGACAGAGGCCAGCGGAAGGAGCAGGTGAGGGGCTCCGTCCTAGGGCTGTGCCCACACCAGCCCGGGGAGAAGATGCGGCCACTCGCGCTCCCTGGGCCTCCTCTGCTGCCTTTCAGGTGAGTCGCCCCGGCCTGGAGAAGGGCCTGGAGGGTCCCAGCGGAGCAGCTCACGCGGGTCACTGGGGTCGTGAGGCCTGTGCTGGAGTTTCAGCCCCTGTGCCGGGGTGGGTGGGGCTGGACCCCTGCAGTGGCCTGGGAGTGGGGACTGACCCCATGTGGGGCCAGAAAGAGTGACCTGGGGCAGGGGCAGCTTAAGAAAACCAGGGAGAGCGTCTGACCCGCAGCGGGTGGCCCCAGAGGACAGAGAAAGGGACCAGTGAGACTCCGAGTGACTCTCGGAGATGCTCCTGACGGAGGCACAAGGGCCTCATAGCTGGAGCAGGAGCACAGCAGGAGGCGTTTGCCTGTGACCAATCTAGGGTCTATCCCGGCATCCCTAGGGCCCCCGACACCGCCAGGAGTTAACCCCTGAGCATCGCCGAGTGTGGCCCCAATATAAAACCAAAAAAAAAAATAAAATCCAAAGTGGTTCGTGGGCAACATCTGGGCTCTGGACACAGATTCCACAGCACATGGTCAGCGGGCACCTGGCGTGGGGAGCTTCAGTACCACCAAGGGGGGTCATTACGGGCCCAGGAGAAAGAGCCATGACCAGTGGGGGAGATCGGCCCATCCCTAGGGATGTGCTGCAGCCGCTGGAGCCCGTCACCCCAACACAGCATCATCCGTTACCGTCGCCCACCACCCAGCACCCCTTAGAGACAGTGGGCGCCCAGCCCCCTGCAGAGCAGTCCCCTCCTCAGGCTAAGGGTCAGGCTGAAGCTACAGGCTGCAGTAGAGGGTCCCGGCGACAGCAGGGGGCGCCGTCACTGCTCAGTGTCAGGTTTTGTGTCTCTGAGGCACTTTGGGCTCCTGGGGGGTTCAAGACTTTGCCCAGATCAGTGGAGAATAGAAAGGGGGCTGGGGAGGCATGTGCCCCTGGGTTAGGGGTATCCAGGTGGGGATGCAAGTGAATCCTGGTCCCTGGTGGTGGCGCTGTCCTCACGGGAGGTGACAGGCTCGTGTTTGTCCCCAGGCTCAGCTGCCCTCAGGGGTCCCCGGAGAGTGAGCGGCCACGTTGGAGGCTCCTTGGCCGTGATCTGTGGCTATGGCGCTGGCTATGAAGGGAACAGGGAAGTGGTGGTGCCGAGGGGCAGACTGGGGGCCATGCAGGATTTTTATACAAACCCGATGGAACAGAGGCGGGTGAGGAGGAGGGACCGGGTGACCATCGGGGGCGACCAGAGATGGCGCAGGTTCACCGTGACCATGGAGCGGCTCAGGCCCGGTGACGCGGACACTTACTGGTGCGGGATTGAGAGAGCTGGAACTGATCTGGGGTCCAGGTCAAAGTGACCGTTGGCCCAGGTAGGTGACCGTGTCCCTGTCCTGTGTCCCCTGACCTGCTCTGGGGCTCCTGGATCCCTCCCTGTCCTCATCTGTCACTCTGTGGGGACTGTCCTGGGGCCTGACCCTGTCTCCGC
Source organism: Cryptotis parvus (assembly GCA_021461705.1). Classification (NCBI taxonomy): domain Eukaryota; kingdom Metazoa; phylum Chordata; class Mammalia; order Eulipotyphla; family Soricidae; genus Cryptotis; species Cryptotis parvus. The sequence continues at coordinate 4,159 of JAJIBD010022204.1, read as the reverse complement.
CCATGGGGGGCACTGGGGAGGGGGGGGGCTTCTCTGCAATGCTCTAGGGCTCCCCGGACCCCCGGGGGGTCCCAGTCTTTCTGGGCTCATCGCTCTCTGCACAGCTCGGGGCTGGCTGCGCAGACGGAGCCGTATGTGACCTGGTCTGTCTGTCCAGCTCCAACTACCACCACCACGACCACCACCGACCACCAACGCACCACATCACCAGCCGCCACAGAGGAGACCACAGATGCTGCTAGTGTGACTGGTTCCCACCTCCACCACCACATCGTAAGCCAGCTCTGATGCTCTGACCTCTGGCCCAGATCCCTCTGGGCCCCACTGCTCCATGGGAGACCCCCAGTCCTGGGCAGGGCTTGTCTCTGGGCCTCGGCTCCTCTAGAGACCCTTTAGGTCCCCGACTTCTCTCTCAGCCCCAGCGGCCCAGAATCTGACACCAAGCATGGATGTGGGATCCCCACTGAGACCCTGCACCTCGCTGCACCCAACTCTCCCATCAGGCGCCCTTTGTCCCCTGATCAGCCAGAGTTTATCTTCCCTCAGCTCCCAGAGCCCGGGATGGGCCCCACTTCTTATCCCTCATGAGGTCGTAGTGTCTGGGTCCGAGACAGCCCCTTTCAATGAATCCCAGCCCCCCACTTTACTCTGAGCCGAAATAGAGACATCTTGGGTCCCCAGGGGAAGCGCCTGCTATGTGATGCAGTGGGGTAGTGGCAGGTTGCACTGTGGCTGGGGGCCCACCATGGGTCCTCGGGGGGCGACTTGCTCCCAGGCAGGAAGACAATGAAGCTGGACTGTCCTGGGTGTAACAACCCTGGGGGTCGGCGGCCATGAGGGATGTCCTGTCCCGGGCTTCTGTCCCGCTGTCCCTGCTGTCCCCGGCTCTCATTTCACAGAGCGGGACAGAGTCCAGGCTTAGTGCCCACGGCCTCTGCTACCCTGAAGCTTCTAGAAGCAGAGACCCGACCCCTCCAGCCTCGAACCCTGGACACACTGACCCATTTGCCCCAGCCTCCTCCTGAGGCCCCAGACCCCCCAGTAGACCCCAGTTTTCCTCAGAATCTGCAGGTTCCCACCCCCGCTCCCTTGTTCTGATGATTCTCCTCCCAGTTTGCTCAAAAATGTGAAATGAGGATTTGCTTCCTCTTCTGATCAGCCCTGGAGGCCCCAGCGAGGGCTCCATGGGGGTAAATACAGTCAGATTCGGGGTTCACTGGCTCAGAGGCTCAGTCCCCCCACCTGGATAGATTCATTGATGGGCTGATCCAGGTCTGGGCTGTGAGGTCCAGGGTCCGCTCGTGGTGGGGCTGAGCTGGCCCCACACAGGTGATGGTCCAGGGGGCGCAGAGCCGGGCCTGGGAGGGGCCTGATCCTCCCGTCACTGTCCACCTCAGGTCCCTGCTCAGAGATGTCCACTCCCTGCTCCTGGTCTTCCTGAAGGTGCCCCTGCTGCTGGCCATGGTGGGGCCGGCCCTCTGGGTCAACTGGCTTTGTGGGCCCAAAAAAAAACATACGCAAGAACCTCCAATCATCGAGCATTGCGTGGCCCCAGAGTATGCGTACTAGGCAAAGCCGGGTGCTCCACTGGGCATATCCAGAGCTCACTTCCTGAGACACTGCCCACCTGGAGCTTGAGTGTTCCCCGGTCCTGCTGAGGGGGCTGCATTCCTAGAGCGGACAGAGTCCCGACTGATGTCCACAGCCTCCGCTGCCCTGAAGCTTCTAGAAGCAGTAGACCCAACTTCTCCAGCTCGAACCCTGGACACAGTGACCCCATTTGTCCCAGCCTCGGAAAAGCAGAGACTCGACCCTCCAGCTTCAAACCCTGGACACAGTGACCATATTTTTCCCAGCTTCTAGAAGCAGAGTCCCCACCACTTCGCACGGGGCTGGTCAGAGACGGGTGAAGGGGCAGGAGACCCCCCAGGTCAGAGGAAGAGGCGGAGGTCTGGATTTTCCCCTGGGGGACCTTCTGCGAGCCTTGCAGCAGAAAAGCAACTGGCATGGGGCCAGAGCCAAGGTACAGCAGGGAGGGCATCTGCCTTGCTCACGTCGACCCGGTTTCCATCCCCAGCATCCCTTTAGGGTCCCTCAAGCCCGCCAGGATAATAACTGAGCAAGAGCCAGGAATAACCTCTGAGCATTGCGGGTGACCCAAAAGCCAAACAAACAACAACAAAAAAAAAACCAAACAAAAAAAAAAAGACGGAAATAAGAGAGGAAAAGCATGGGGTCAGTGAGCTGACAGCCTCGTGGACGGAGAACAGGAGTGTCCCCAACCTATACGATTTTTTGATGAGAATCACTAAACACTGGGATGACTACAAACATCCCTTTACTTGATATAGAGTTTTGCATATCTGGGAGTGCTGATCAAATAGAAATAGAAACGGGTTTATTTAAGCATCCATATACACGTGGGTTTAATGAACATACATGTAAACAGATGCAAAGCTCTTCCTTCAGGAAATCCTAGGGGATCCACTTAAGGCCCCCGCGCCCCCCACTCCCTCTGACTCTGTCTCTGTTTCTCTCCTGTCTCTCCACCTACTCTCTGGACTCTGTAGGGCAGCCAGCCAGGCAAAGGGCCCAGCCCAGCTGGGTCAGGGCCGGCAGGGCCGCAGAGTCCAGAGAGACTAGTCACCCAAGGGAGCTCAGGCTCAGGCAGGGCCTGACACAACTGTGAAGTGCTGAGGTCTCAGCGCTCACTGGGGCTTGGGTGGAGACTAGAAAACCGGGTCAGGACTCCAGAACTGCTGGGGGCAGCTGGGAGGCGGGGACAGGCCCAGGGCAGCAGCCTCACCCTCGGCTAGCGTGTGGCCGCCGCTGCAGAGTGGACACGGCCAGAGGAGCAGAAGGGCCTGGACCTGCCTCACTCACGGAGGGTTCGTAGCTGCGTGGGACGGGACGGAAGTAGTTCACGGACCAGCAGTGTCGGACAGGACTGGTGGCCCGTTCACAGGGAAAGAGAGCCTGGACATCCGGAGAGGGGATCGGCCCCTCCACTGTTCCGCACAATAAACTAACTTTCAGTCTTCAGAGGTTCCGTATGGAAATACTCACAGCCCTCAAGAACGCCAGCACCGAAAATCCGCTTCACGCTAACAACACCACAGCTTTGTGTCAGTACGTCACTACATACTCCACACAGCAAAGCTCAAATTCCTCCCGAAATCATTCACACACACACACAGTGCCTCAGACGCTCACTTCACACACGTCCCCCAAAGACACTCTCGTCCCAAAATGGACTTGATCCCGGCCCCCACCTGCCTCACCCAGTCCGATGCCCCTACTCCCAGACCCTGAGATCCGCAGTGCTGGACGCCGCCTGCGCCTTCCCAGTGGAGGCCTGTGAGGGATTGGGCAGCTGTGGGCAGGCCTAAGCGGAAGGAACCTCAGAGCTGGGCCTATGAGGGCAGGCGGCGTGTGAGGGGGGGGGGATGGGGGCGTGTGCCCAAACTGTGGCCCTCGGACCAGTTCCCTGTGGGAAGGCAGATCCGCCCCTGCGTCCGACACGTGAGCCCAGCGCCCGGGGATGCGCCTACGGGTCAGGACTTCATCCCTGGCGGCAACAGAGCACCTCGGATGTAAATGGGAGGGGCCGAGGCGCTTGCAGCCTATTTGTAGCATGTGGTAGGGTGAGGAGCAAGACTAGGGAAACAGACAGGAAGGGCCACTTGGGTAGGGCCGTGGGGCCCCGGTCCAAGCACCAGCATACTCTGCGCTCAGAGCGGCCAGGGAAGGGAGGGCTGAGGGCCAGGAGGAGGCCAGAGAGCCCTGAGGCTGGGCAGGGGCCAGGGGGTCAATTTGGAGGAGGGGTGCGCCTCGCCAGACACGGCCCGGCCTCTGCCCCACCCGTGTGAATGCCAGCACAAGCCGCAGCCTCTGTTTCAGGCCCAGGATCCCCAGCCAGGCCTAGAGGCTCTCGCTAAAGGCCAGACGAGCAAGAAATGCGGGGCCTCACCCTGCCTGCACCCGTGAGCCTGAGGGTTGACACCCGCCCACGCTCCTCATCTGCACTGGCTGAGGGTGGCAGGTGCGGAGAGGGTCCTACGTGAGGAGACCTGGGTGAGGGCCAGAGCGGCCACAGCCTTGGTCCCCTGACCCAATCCCAACCTCCTGCCTGGGGCAGGGACAAGTCAGGGCCCACCTT